>CABHPQ010168373.1:42235-46304 GCA_902168405.1 Peromyscus aztecus | reverse complement strand
CATGCAGTCAGTAGGCAGCAAGCATGGCTTGTGGGACCCTCTGCTACACATAAATTCCACTACACATGAATTGAGATGAATGGTTTTCTTCTTCCTATGCAAGGACTGGAGTTTGTCTGGTTTAGGAAGGAGCAGAAGAGTGATGGACGCCAACCATCCACACAGACCATCCATCCTCTTCAGCAAGGGATAGGGCAACAGAAGGGATGAAGGCGTCCCTGTATTTGTTTAGTTCTTGTTTGCTTGCTTCCTCCCAGGGACTCTGAGAGACGATACTGAAGAGCGTCAGACATGTGGAGAGCACTGACTAACCTGTTCTTGAAGGAATAAATGTCTATGCCTCAACCTACTGGCTTCTCAGAGGGAGAGCAGGGTTTCAGGCAGCTCACTGACCCCCTCAGTGGGAAGGGTATGAAGGAGGCAAGGCCCTCTCCAACAACACACAGGGCGTACCCCAAGATCAGAGCCATGGCCAATTTTCTCTCCAGCCAGGAGCTGGTGTAGAGACTGTTCTGTGTAAAAATGAATGATTTTTCAGATGTTGTTCCTAATCCCTCCTGAGACCTAAGATCCAGTTCATCTTCCCATCACCTCCTCTTCGCTTCCTGGCATCTAAGGGGTTAACATTTCAAAGCATGTTTCTAGGCGCCATACCTGCCATACCTGTGTTCTCTCACTTTGAAGTACAAGTGAGGAGGAAGGCTCTATGCATTGTTTTTGTTCTCTGGAAGGTGAAGAAGCCCTTGGGCTGATTCCACCCTGCTGACTATGTGACATCGGTCAAGGGATTTCATTCTTGAATCTCAGAATTCTCATCGACAAAATGGGATAATTATAATCCTTACTTTGTGAGAACATCATGACTCATTTCATGATAAGTATCACGTCATCACTACCACCATCATCTGCACCAACAAGGAAGACAGTCACCCAAACCTTGAAGCCGGCAAAGAGAAGCTGGGGGGGTTGGGCTTTAGGTTTTACACCCAGGACACACAAAACACACACACACACACACACACACCAAGTCTTTCCATTCTATGCAAATAGAGAGAGCACACTCCTTCCAGAGAGGCTCATTTTGGTCTCCTGGGAAGTCTGTGGGGAGCATGTGAGCCAGAGGGGAAGCGGCTCCCCAGGGTTCCCATGCTACCAGCATTTTTTCCAGGACAGGTGGGTGTTGTTCAGATGTGTCTGGATCCTTGGAGACCCCCCTGAAATGAAGCTCACACTTGTCTACAGTCTCTTCATAGCAGATCCTTGGTCTTGCTTCTCATACTAGAGAACGCTGCCTTCTGGAACAATAGCTTAGAGTTATTGGTTCTTTGCATTCACCTCATCTTAGAGCCTTTTCCTCCAGGCTTTGTCTGCTTCACTCTTAAAAAAAAAAAAAAAAAAAAGGACGTCCTTTCTATCTGGAAGAATGCTGTACTCACAACTCACAGACAATGCAGCCTGGATTTGCTGTCTCTAGAGTTTCTCAAAATACAGCACCACTCCCTCACTCAGAAGAGGCAAGTTGGGGACCCACCCACGCTTAACCAAGAAAACCCAGAGAGCACTTGTGCGTGCTGGTTAGGTGATCACATTCCAGGAGAAGGTGACATTTTCCTGGACAAGGCACAGATGGGAGTGCTGGCCCCTGGAACACAGCCTTAGTCCCCAAAGCTTTAATCTCTAGGATTCTTGACTGGTAAGTGGCTCAGATTCTTCTGATTGGATTTTTTTCTACCCTGCAGGGGACAGCATTGGGCAAAGAACTGTGGAATTCATATGATAAAAGAAGAAACATTTGCTTCCAATACCCAAATTATTGTTTGCTAATTGAAGTACAAAAGGGGCATTTTATTTCCTCCTCTGGTTGGTGCAAGAATCCCTTTCCTAAATCTCTTTGATTGAGCAACAATGCTTTAGGAATGTTCCCTTTAATCCATACATCATTTTCCTGATTAGTAGTTGTTTAGTAACATCCTTGTTCGCCAAGGCAAGCTTCAACCAGAGAGCCGTCTGTCACCAGAGCTGCAGGAACTGATGTATGACTCTGTGCACCGCGGCCTCTGTCACCTGGCTGAGTTCTTACTTTTGACATGAATATGTTTGGAGGACAAAAGTTCATCTGCTGCCATCCTGCATTCATATGCTTTCTCATATAGATGATCATTGTCTTAAGTTGGGTTTTCTGGAAACAGACTCTGAGATGGAGGTTTGTTTATAGAGGATGCTTAGAATACCTGCTAAGGATGAATACTGCAAGTCAGAGCTGGGCAACAAAGCCATTCCAGATATCACATGAAACACAGATTCTGGGTTGCCCCAAGTTGTCACAAAATGAAACAAAGAAGTTTGTTTTTTTGTCTTGATTCCTGACCAGTCTTTGGACAGGAATGTCCAGGGAAAGGCCATTCCCTCCTGCCCAGGGACAGAAGCACCTGAAAACCGTTAGCAGACTTAGCAACTCCAGAGTGAATGGAGAGCGGGAACTTGGGGTGGGGGAGATATTGCCTGCCTCAGCCCTGAGGTGGGGGCTGGGAGTTTGGGCAGCATGCCACAGGATCCACCACATTCGCTTCTCACCAAACATAACTTAAATGCCATCTAGAAATTGATTCGTGTTGTTTTTGAAGACACATACCAAAAAAAAAAAAAAAAGCCTTTCTCTGCTCCAGCTGTTGCTGCACTGTGGTCCTCCAGCTGTTTTGAGAACAGCACTCTGCAAGGCCTATGGCAGACATTTAATCTTGGCAGATGTAACACAGTTATCTCTGGGCTTCTACTGGTGATCAAAGGAGCTGATGGCGTAGGGCAGTTCCACGGGCACCTCCTTCCTGCCCATCACCTCGAATCACAGCTCCTCAACCTTTTTGTTCTGAGTGATGATTGCACCCTAAACACATAAAATTAATCACCCCTTGAGGCCAGCCAGGTGTCTTGCCTCCAGAAATCCTCCTGCTGTACCGAAGGAATGGCTCAGATCTGATCACTTCTCATCATTTCGTTTAAGGGGACCGCAGAGGCCCACGGGAACCCCGGGAGGCTGAACACTTTGAAGAAGCAAAGAGCCAGTTCTGCTTCTTGTGGGGGTCAAGAGTGGTCCCTTCAGGTGAGGGTCCATTTCAGGTGAAGGAGGTCCACCTTGGAGGAGGGAGATGGCTCAGCCGATAAAGTAGTGAACATCAAGAACAAAGACCTGAGTTCAATCCCCCCAAACCTTCATGTATAATAAAAAGCCGAAGCCAGGTTTGGCAGCTTATTCTTTAAAGTTCCATGACAGTGAAAGATTCTGACACAAACAAACAAACAAACAAACAAACAAACAAACAAACAGGTAGATAAAAGGAGTGACACCCAAAGTCTCAAAGTTGTCTTATGATTACAAGCACACCCCCAAATATGTACCCACACACATATGAGCAAACACACACACACACACACACACACACACACACACACACACACACACAGAGAGAGAGAGAGAGAGAGAGAGAGAGAGAGAGAGAGAGATTGATATAATGCTGTGCTCATTAAATCACTAGCCTGCAGCCTAGGAGAATGCTTTCGAGGCAGAATCATGTGCCTCCCAGAAGAAGGACTCAGTTCCTCCTAAGAGCTTCATGATGGTTTGGCAGAACTGCAGCAGAGGCTGGGGAGAAGCCTGTGATTACGTGAGCCAGTGAAGCTTGGATTTTGAAATTCCATATGACAAGCCCTGCTTACCTGAACAGTGGCTGGGAGTGGCCTTCTCTTGTACTCTGTATGTATACTTGATTTTAACTGTGTGGTCCACTGGCAACATCCTGTATGTTCCCATCAACCAGAAGTCCCATTTTCCAGGTCCATGTAGAGTTCAGTGCCTCTGAGGACTGGGCAGAGAGAAAACAATCAGAGATAGACATAAAAATGATTGTCTTAGTCTAATCACATAGCATTTCCAATATCTAAATCCGAGAAGGAAGCGCATTCCTGTGATACACAGGATGTGTTTGAGATCTGCAAACACCAGGCGGGTTTTTACCGAGGAGCTTGGCCTCCGCTGTAGATTAGTGGCAAATCCTTATGACTTGGCTCTAAT
>CABHPQ010168373.1:19735-37235 GCA_902168405.1 Peromyscus aztecus | reverse complement strand
TGAACACAGTTTGACATTTCCTGACATTTCATGAACTAATTACACTACAAATAATTAAGCATGTTCACATCTGTAACAAACGAAGCAAAATGGTTGTCAGCGGGTGTGATTGATCACCTCCCTGAGATCTGATCTGATGAGATTCTCCCCTCCGTGGGCAGGAGCCTGGTGCCACCAGTCTGTAATCACGCCTGCCTTCAGCTCTCTCTCTCTCTCTCTCTTTTTTTTTTTTTCATGAGACCACGCCGATGAGCCGCTTGCAGGAAAGGATGGGGAAATTAATGACTACAATGGAATATTTGCATTTTTGCAGGGCTGGAAAAACAATGAACAAGGGATGTGTCACCCTCAATTATTTGGCGGTGCTAAGAGCTCACAGACAGCTCCTGCTGGAGAGAGCTGTTGGGAAGCCCGGGGGTGTCAGGCTGGCTGGAAAAATGGCAGGTGACAAGGACAACATTTTTTTTTTTTATGCTACCCAGGCCCACAGAAGCTCAGCTAAAAAGACAAATTGCAGGAGCGATTTCTTATGGAGGGGGGAATTTGTCAGCATTTAAGCTTTGCTCCTCCTCGAAGGGTGGACAGGGCTCGGCAATAAGCTGGGCGGCAGACAAAGGAATGCGGTCTCGTACCTGCCAATCGATCTACCTGCCAATGGTTTGGTGGTCTTTGTTTCTCATGGTTTGGGGCTCTCAGTGTAGGCTGCACACGATACCCAACCGGATGCTTCCTGCCTACTGGGAACTCATTTGGAAGGGACCCCAGTCTGCTGGAGACTTAATTTGGCTTTTTCAAAGGCAGCTCCAGCCAGTTTTCTGGGCAAATTCCTCCTGAAGTTGCCCAAACAAATGGATTTATCATCTAACATGATGCCAGCCTAGAGACTCCGGGAGCCAGAATGCAAACAGAAAATAAAATAAATACCTTTGGATAAAGGAGGTGGCAAAGCAGCTCGCTCTGCCGTGATGTTTGCCAGTGACACCCTGGTAACCCCAATGACAAGAAGGAGTTTTTGAAGATTAATTTTTGAAATGCAAAGCAAATTCCATCATGTAAATTTCCCTATCATTTTCATTTCTTTTGTATTTACCCACTGTTTTCAAATGAAATAAACAAATCAATCTGCAATCCAATTAATGGTTGGGAATTTTAGCTACAACACTCCATCAGGTGACAGATGGCCACAGAAGTGTGTGTGTGTTTTATATTGGGCACATAGATGAGCACCTACTATGTGCAACGCATCATGTAAGATGTGTCACATGTATTTATAAGATTTTTAATCCTGTTATACACATTCAGAGAGGTCAAGTGGGTGATTATGTGGCCAAGGTAGAATCCAAACCTGGATCAGTTTAGGTCCAAAGATGACGTTATCTCCTTTCTCCCTCCTTGGGCTCACTAGTCTTTGGATTCTGACTCTGTCCCTGAGAGCATTTGTGCCCATGTCACCTGAGTGGCTGACTCATCGTCCTCTGCCCGCCCTCCTCTCAGCACTTCCATATCGGAATGAGCATCTTCTCTGTCACAGGTCCTCGGGAGCATCCCCTGTCCTGCCCCCAATCTATTAGTGAGATGCAACTTTTTTTGCCAAGGCAAAAGGCAGTGTTGCTCAGTTGCCCAGTAAAGGGACTGGAGCTTCGGTGTCTCCTTTTTCTTTTTCTTTTTTTTCCTTTCGAATTCATGGGGAAGGGTGCTCAGTGACCACACATCCTTTGTAAAAATAGGTGCTTCAGTCGGCTTCCAGGCTTCTGGTTCTCCTCGGTGCAGGACAGGCAGATTAAGCCTGGCTGAGGACCTGGTGAAGCCTCAGGATTTCCGGGTGGATTTCCGGGCCTTTCAATTACCAGATCACTAGATCACAGTGCAGATTGGAGGCCTTAGTTGCCTTTCTTCTCCTTTGCATCAAAACCCAGATGTTTATCCGCCATTTGTCAGGCTTAGGCTTTTCGAAGCGCCATTGTTGTGGATTGTCCAGGGCGCGATAAATCCCGGCATTTTTGACCTTCCCTCCACAACTTGACTTCAATATCTGCTAATTCCTTTTTATGAAACAAATTGCCTCAATCACCTTCCCATTTAAGCAACTGCCGCTTAAATTGTTTTTGTTCTTTCCTAAGTTCTTTGTCCAGATTAAATGCTGCTGCTGCTGCGTGGGACGTACTGCTCTCTGTTGAAGTGGGGAGGCCGATTCGATTAGTATAGACGCTGGAAGAGGGTAAGTACTGTGTCAGTGTCCTCTCCTGAAGAGGTGACACATCCAGGGATATTAAGAATGGCCATTTAATGTAAAATCTCAGATAATACATGAGTTAAATGGAGACAATGAGAGAAAAGCTTTTAAGCATTCTCCCAAGACAGATTGCAGAATAATATTATTGGACACAGGAGGGGGCTGATCGACACCGTTGGGAGGCCATTACCGAAGTGGTGTGGAATCATTATGGCAAAAAGCGTCTCAGAGCTGAGGCTTGGGAGAGGCAACACATAATGAGTTATCAATAGCAGGCTGGTGATTGGGTTATATCTCGTTACGAACAGAAACTTCCTGTTGCGTAATTCGAATCTGGCATTCTGATGAATGGTGCAGAGTGGAGCCCCACTTCCTCGGTAGGTCCTGGGGAGTCATGGGCACGGCAGGAGGGAAAGAGGAAAGGACAGTCACCCAGCAATGTTTGCAGCTGCCTGCAAACGGGAGAGGCAGCTGTCCCAGCTGGCTGTCTTCATTTCTAGCTTCAGAATGGAGCGTCCACCTTATCCCGGACTCCACCCTGACGCCCTTAAAACTGCCAAAAGGCCAATGTCATCCTTAGTGCACAGCCAGGAGCTGTGGGTCAGAGAGAGGGCACAGCTCCAATTGCCAGTTTGTAGATGGAAGATGAAGTTGGGATTTGATCTCACCTTGTATGAATCAAAGCCCAGAAACTCTCTACCTTACCACATCATGTACGTGTGTGTGTGTGTGTGCGCACACGCAAGCATATACATGTGTGCATATGCATACATGTGTATTTATATATGTGCATATGATTATATTGTATGTGTTTATGCATGTGTATACATGTGTGTATATGTGTGTATATGTGTATGTGTGTATATATGTGTGTATGTACACATTGTGTATATGTGTGCATGCATATATTTGCATGCATGTGTATATATTTATGCATACATGAATGTATACATATATATACATGTATGTTTATTATGTGATGTCCCAGGACAAGGACAGATAGAATGAGATGAAGGGACCTTTTCATTGCACATCTTGATGTGGTTTAGAATGCCCTACAGGGTAGGAATTAGCTGTTTAATAAGCCAGAGCCTGGGGAGGGCGTGGGTCAGCAGCACCTTGTGTCCTGTTGACCTCTGACCTGGGGACTGTCCTGGGAATCACCTGTGACTGTGTGTGATGTGGGAGGCTAAAGTCCAGAAAAGGGAAAGCAGGAGGCCGTGAGCGGTAGTGACGTCACACAGCTGTCCAAAGGAAGCTTGACACAAAGGAACCGATGCAGAGAGAAAAGTCAGGATGGGGGGATGGCTCAGTGGGTAGGGCTCTTGCCATGTAAGCGTGAGGACCAGGGTTCGGGTCCAGGCAGACAAATCTGGTCTGTGTTTGGTAGAAGCAGGAAATCCCCAGAACAAGCTGGTTAACCAGACTAGTGGAAAGGGGGAACTGAGTTCTGTGAAAGATCTGCCTCAATGTATGAAGTGGAGGCTAACTCAGGAAGTCACCAGATGTCAACCTCAGGTCTCCACATGTACATGTGAACACAAACACACACACACACATACACACACGCGTATGAAAAAAAGGCAAAGATCATAATCTGTATTTGTGATCCCAGTTATCTTTAAAAGGATGTGTTTATGTATACAAGTGTATGCCAGACAATGAACCCAGTGCCTTGTACAAGCGATACACACTCTACACTGAACTACACCCCAAGTCCCACATATGTGATTTTATATAAATACTTACATATAGAGAGATGTACTTTTATATGTGTATAGATATGCATGTGGATATCTGTAACTATATATGTATAATGGATGAATTATACATTTTATACCTATATTATATGTGCACAGAAAATATTCAGAGGTATTTTTTTTCTACCAAATAGGATTTCTCTATGTAACAGCCCTAGCTGTCCTGGAACTTGCTCTGTAGGCCAGGCTGGCCTTGAACTCACAGAGATCTGCCTGCCTCTATCTCCTATGCGCTGGGACTAAAGGCATATGCCACCACTGCCCAGCTCAGAGATCATTTCTCTTTCAGAGTTAAGAAGCAAACAGAACTGGTTATCACTGTCAGGGAGCCCAAGACTCTTGGGGTGGAAGCCAGATTTGTGTGTCCTCAGAGACTTCTACATTTTTCTGAAGTTTTCATAAAAATGGGTATTATTTTACTACAAAATCTTCAGTCTCCGCTAGTTTTATTTTCTTAATTATATCTTTCAACATCATCTAAGTGTTTCATGGTGAACACGTTCATTCATAATATATAATTGATGTTTTAAAATATTAGAGTCTGTAATAGTTCCTGAAGAAGAACATTTTTCAGATTTCAAAATAACCACTTTATTGAGATCTATTTCACATATCATAATATTTGCCTGCTCAAAGGGCTCAGCAGTTTTTAGTGTAGTGGGAGCTAAGCCATAATTTTGACAATTTGACTTTACAGCATCTTCATTACCTGAAGAGGAGCAGGTGCTCTGGAAAGTCTTTCATCACACTCATTCCTCACCCTCAGCTCTGGACCAGGCCTCTGCATCCTGTTTCCGGAGATTTCTGTTTCTGAACATTTCATATAAATGAAACCCACAGCACGTGGTGTTGTAGTTTGACTAGAATGTTCCCCTTACCACCTCCCCCCACCACCACCCCATGCTTACCTTTGAAAAATTGGCTCTCAGCTGGTTAGACTCTTCTGGAAGGAAGTGGAAACTTCAGAAGGTGTGGTCTTCACTGGAGGAAGTAGGGTACTGGAGGCGGGCCTTTGAAGGGCGTACCTGGCCTACGGTCCCACCCCTGTGGGCCTCTCTCTGCTTCTGTCTGCTGTGAGGCAGGTCTTCTATGCACAGACACCTGCTTCACCATGGTCCATGGAGTGAAAGACCATGCTCTGAAATCATGAGCCATGGTACATTATTCTTCCCTTTCAGTTGCTTTACTCGGGGGTCAGGACAGTGATGGAAAGCCTGATTAATACATAGAGTCTTCTAGGGTTGATTTGTTTTCCTTAGCATCATGCCTGCAAGGCACATCCATGTCATAGCATGTTTCAGCACTTTGTCCCTTTTAGAGGCCCAATCATAGTCTGCTTTGTGACTACGCCATCATTGTCCACGCATTCACCCCTTGATGGACACCTGCATTGTTTGCACTTGGGGTCTCTAGAGAATGATGCAGCTGTGCACATGTGTGCACAAGCTCTGTGGTGGGATGGCTGCACTGAATGCTAATTCTACATTTACTATTTTGAGGAACCATCCAAGTATTTGCCCAAGTAACTGTACCATTTTGCAATTAAAAACCCTAGTTTCTCCCCATCCTAGTGAGCACATTTACTACTGTTTAAGATAGCTGCATCCAAGCTGGGCGGTGGTGGCGCACGCCTGTAATCCCAGCACTCGGGAGGCAGAGCCAGGAGAATCTCTGTGAGTTCAAGGCCAGCCTGGTCTACAGAACGAGTTCCAGGACAACCAAGGTCAGGGCTGTTACACAGAGAAACAAACCACGAACAGCAAACAAAGTCAGGGGGAGCCACTGCCGCAAGGCTGAGTGGGAAAACTCTCCCCATCACTTCCCTTACCCTTCTTCCCGCCCCAGAGGTAAACATAGTTTGTTTGTTTGTTTGTTTGTTTTAGTTTTTCGAGACAGGGCGTCTCTGTTTAGTCTTTGCTGTCCTGGAACTCACTTCGCACAGGGATTAAAGGCGTGCGCCACCACCGCTTGACTAAGTCTTATACACATCCTTCCAGTAACTTCTTTACAACTGTCTTGTTTTTACATAAATATGGTCACAATATACACTCTATTGTGTGGTTGTCCTTTGTTGTCTTTTATGACATCTCCAAGATCTATGAAAATATTTAAGTTGGCAGTTGGAGAGATGGCTTAGTAGTGAAGATCACTGGCTGCTCTTCCAGAGGACCCAGGGTAGATTTCCAGCACCCACATGGCCACATGGCAGTTCACAACCACCTGTAACTCCAGTTTCGGGGGATCCAGCTCTCTCTTCTGGCCTCCTCAAGCACCAGGTATGCATGTGGTACACAGACATACATGCAGGCAAAACACTCATACACATAAATTAAAAATAATTTTTAATTTAAAAACAATGTTTAAATGACTGAGGTTAATTTTTATAGGTCTCTCTACATTTCTCCTACAATTTGGAGTCCAGTTGTCCTCCCTGGAACCATTCTGGCTTTACTTTATGTCAGAACCACATTCTGCTCGCATGTCCTCCCCACCACCCCAGACCCCTGCTAGGGGCCAAATTTCTTAAACTTCATTGTGATCTTAGGGTCAGACTCTCAGAAGGCAAATTATGTTTCTACTATTGACAAACTCATTGTCCCTCGGTCTCTGTGCCTCAGTTTCCACATTTGTAAAATGAGAATAAAAAGCAACCTGCACTCATAGGGTGATGGTGAAGTGAGTAGGCAGGGAGGGACAGAGCCTTCAGCTGTGTGGCCCCCAGCCACTCCCCGACACTGTAGGATGCTCAGTCTGGAGGCACAGACCCAGGAGAAGCTGGTTTTAGTGTAATTCTCCCCAGTGTGACGCTGTCTGGTAACTAAATAGTTCCATGTGTGATCATCGGGGACTTCCAGCCCTGGGAGTTAAGACCTCAACCTAGGAGAGCTGGGTAGGGCTACAAGCCCTAAGCTTTACTCTTTGATTGAACTAAAATTGCAAAATGAAGGGTAATCGAAATAGCGGGTCATTATCCATTCAACCCAAGCTGGGCCATCACGAAGGATATTGATACAGCCACAAAAATGAGTCCAGATCTCAAGGCTAAGACCTCAAGAGAAGCCAGGCAGAGGGAAAGAGTGAAAATTGCCATCAGAATTGAGAACATGAAGCCTACAGTTGATGATTTGTAGCTGCTGCCATTTTCTGGAGTGTGAGGAGTCAACTGCGCATCAAGGTGGGTGTTTGCCAACAAAAATCTAGCAGCCAACCAGCTCCCGGCTGACACTCTCATCCCTAGGACTTAACCAGCCCTTACCTCATCTTGGACAAAGTCATAGATGAACTGTGTTTATTGGACCCTGTGAAATGATCAATACATATTTGTTGAATTGTGCAGAATCAATTCGACTTTTATTTACTTGGTAACTCCCCAAGCCAATGGCAGACCCTTAGTTAACGCCCTTTGGATATGCTAATGAGACAGAAACATTGACTGGCCCATCAATTTAGGAAGCTATGGATCTGCTGATGGTGACTGAGCAAGGACTGGTTGCCAGAGATGAGCCATGGCTATGGGACTCTGCTGAAGATGTGAGGCTAGAGATGGGTCTGACTGGCTGACCCTTTTTCCTTTGGTGGCCGATCTCAACGCTGGGTCTTGTGTACCTTTGTCATCTAGGGTACTGAGCTTCTCCTCTTGTGTCCTAACTTCTCAGCGAAGATGCTGCCTTGCTTGCCAACTCAGAACCTTCTGTGATCCCAGGGAGAGCTAATATTCCCATGGTCTTTATACTTCATCCTTACTTCAAAACGGAATTAAGTTGTGTTTGTTATTGCTTGAATTGAAATGGGCCCTAATTCACTTTGTTGGTTAGCTTATGTTGGAAATCAAAACCGGTTCCCTGCTGCTTATAAAAAAAAAAAAAAGAAAAAGAAAAGGCAAGGAGACAGAAAATGCTCAGTGGCTAGATCAAGTTTCCACTGTTACATTTATTCATTTCCTGTAAGACGAGCAGGCTCTCGGTTTCACAGAGTGATGGAGACATGTCTAAAGACATGGGGAGAAAGAGCGGGGTCACTTAAGTCCCAGTATACCTTTTAGACAACTTATGCAGAGATCAGGCAGACTGTGCTGTAGTAGCAGCCAACAGTCGCCACAACGGTTTATTTCACACCAGTGCTGTGAATCGGAATTTTGTCGGCAAAGTTGTGGTCATGGTAGTCACTTGAGTCCAGGGCCACCACAATTGCCGCAATAGTATACATGACACAATGTGCATGCTAGTTTTTGTCGCCTCGACACATCTGGAAAGGGGATCTAATTGATAACCGTCACCACAGGATTGGCCTGAAGGAAACTGGCCTGTGCTGTGTTTTCTCGGTTGCTGATTGCTGTGGGAGGGCCCAGCCCTCTGGAGGCAGTGCCACCTCTGAGAAAGTGGTCCTGGATGGTTTAACAAGGCAGGCTGAGCAAACCATGGGGAGCAAGTCAGTGAGCAGCACTCCTCCATGGCCTCTGCACCAGCGCCTGCCTCCATGTTCCTACCTTGACTTTGCTGGATGATGCGCTATGGAAGCAGGCTGGAATACATGCTTTCCTCTTCAGGTTGCCTTTGGTCGTGGTGTTTATTACAGAAGTAGAGACCCCAATGCAGCCTCAGGTTCTTAAGTAGTTCTGTTCAGGAATCCCATCGCCAAAACAGATCACCCAGCTGTGTTGGCTTCAAAGGAGATGGGATGTGTGGTCCTTTCTTGTGTTAGAAAAGAGCCAGACATAGTGGTTGGCAGAAATAACTGCCTCAGATCCCAGATCTGGAGGGGTCGATGCAGAAGTGAAGTGATAGGTCCTGCAGAGTAAAACCTTGAAGCCAGAAATCTGGACATGGGCTGCAGCTCCTGGATTCAAGCTCTGCCAGTCTCCAATTACTCACCTTCCTCCTCCTCTTCTCAGCTGTACCCTCTGACCCCATCTACTTCCTGAATGTGCAAAATCGCTTTTCAAATGGGTGCCTAGCCAGCCACGGGTGTGGGCCTGGAGGAGGCGCTATATCTGACTCTCACCGATGTTCCAAGGCCGAGAAAGAGGAGACTCTTTCTGTGAGCACCTCTCAAGTTTGTGTCTGGAAAGAGCTAGACTGGAGAGCTCCTCCAGCAGGAAACTCAAGAAACAGAGGACTTGAGCAGATAGTTTACAAGGAAGATGGATGGATGCCCACAGACACACTGCTCAGAATCCTCAGTTGTCAGGGAAATGCAAACCAGCAGCACATTGACATCTCGTTACAAACCCACTGAAACAGTTCCGACTGAAGAGAGTGACTGTGATGAATGAAGACAGACGCGTGGAGCACCCCAAACGCTCATCCTTTGGGGAGCACATGAGATGATAACTCACTACGGTGGAAGGGGTGGGGTTTTGTATACATAACTGAATGTGCAATGTTTCTATGTAACTCAACTTACAGTAACATTAGCATCTCAGTTCTAGGTGTTTACCTAAGAGACACACAGTCATGATTTCTGAAAGAATTGTGTGGGAGGGGGCTGGAGAGATGAGTCGGTGGCTCAGGGTGTTGCTGTTCTTCAGAGGACTCAAGTTCAGTTCCCAGAATCCACATGGGGTGGCTCACAACCACCTAGAGCTCCAGCTCTAGGGGATCCCATGCCCTCTTCTGGCCTCCGAGGTTACTCACATATATGTGACATGCACACTCATGTGCGCACATGAGCACACACACACACACAGGTATGTATAGATATTATGTGTGAGTCTATCCAGAGCAGTATAATTCATACAGTCAAATCCCCCAAACAGCCCTGATGTTCATAAAAGGAAAAATTGATAAACAAACCAAGATATGATCTGATAACATAATTTAGCAACAATAGAAACTGATTGTTGGTAAAAAAAAAAAAAAAAAATCCCAAAAACATTATACCTAGTGGGAAAAAAAAACCTTTTTACTATGAAGGATATAGTGTATGAGTGCATATAGGGTTAAGAAAGTTCTAGAAGGTGTGAAATTAATTCATTATTTTTTATTTTATGTATTTATTTTTATTTTTTGTAGGAAGAATCTTTACTTCTGTGGTGTGGAATGAGGAATTGCCTGGGAAGAGGAGGGAGGGAACCTGGTTTGGGACCTCATAGTCTCTGTTTTGCGGGGATGTGTGCTCTGTGATGTGAATGCATTTGTTAAAACACACAAGCATGCACATAACATACAAGTCATAAATCACTGTAAATTCTTAGACATGCTGTAGGTAAATATTAAGCCCCACTGAACTTTGTATGTTTAGAGCTAGAGTATACTGATGTCTAAAACTTGCTTTGTAGTACATAGCCATGAATGTGAGTAAGATGGATTGATGAAGGATAGAGGATGGGTGTACAACAAAGCCGCTGTAGTAAGATTTGGCCTGTAGAGTTGGGTGGTGTGCTGATGATGGGTTGCACATAATTTCTTCAACCTGTGCAAGAGAGGAAGACATTCCATGGGTTCTGGGACTTGGGCCTGCTTGACTGAGGCCAAACTTTCCCATGAATCTGCTGTGTGGCTTGGACAAGCTTCTTACACACATTGATTGTCCTTTCTGGGGGAGCCATGAGTATTAAGATAGATTGCGTGTGTAAAATCCCAGTTCTCCAGGAAATACCAGGTCATTTCAGCTACTTAAATTATTTTGTCTGTTGTTAATCTGACTTTCTGAGGACGGGCAAGTTGAAGGTACCTTGCTTTGTCATTCCAAAGCCCTAAGTCTGCAGTATGTACTGGAAACTCCTGTTCCCTAACTCAGTGCCAGGCACACTGTTGTGTCCAGGAAGTGTGTGTGGATGGGGCCGCTGTGGCACACGTGGTGACACACATCCTCTGAACAACAGCCACCAGAGGGGACCTCACAGGAAGCAGGTTGAAGAGGACTCTGGTGGAGTGACCCAGTCAGTACTGTTCTTTTGACCCTGTGTTCCCGAGCTCTGGGGGAAAGGTGAGGGGCGTGGTGCCTAGCCCAGGGGCAGCTGTGAAGACAGGGAAGGCTGCTGGTGTGTGTGTGTGTGTGTGTGTGTGTGTGTGTGTGTGTCTGTCTGTCTGTCTGTCTGTCTCCAAAGCAGCTCCCTCCTTCTCTCTGCACATACTACAAACACAGTACTCTGTTAAATGTGCAGGGGCCAAACTCCTGGATGCTGTTCCTTTTAACTTTAGCTGAAGTGAGAATTTTCTAAGAAAGTCTCACTGATTCATGTAGTAGTTGTATTTAATACACCCATTGCCCGGAAGCTGGGGGAGGGAAGGGGTGGCTGAGGACCATTCACGCTGCTATAAAAACCACTATATCATATGCAATAGAATGACTAAAATCTGCCCCAGACCCACAGTAGATTGAGTGTGTCATAACCCTCTTGTCACAACACGAGATTAAAAAGGGAGTCTCCTGAAATGGACAGTGTGACCCTGGCAGTCCTGCCTGGTGATGCCACCCTGTGAACTGTGCTTAGAGGCCCCTGAGAAGGTTTCTATGGCCCAAATGTCTGCTTCCAAAGCATTGCAAAGCAAGCCCTGGTCCCTGGATCCCCATTGCTGCAATTACTATTATTATTATTAAACATTGTTCTATGTCTGACCATTTTTAAGTGTAAGCATCATCAGGAAAAGTTGTCACTCACCATCAATTCCTGAGATGTGTGAATTGCATGGTGGCGTTAAAGCAGATAAATTCTTGTGTGAGTGAGGCCAGCACACTGGCTGTGTGATCTCTGAGCCTCTGTTCCCTCATCTGTAAAATGGGGCTGAGCACAGCATCCTTTGGCAAGGTTGCTGAGAGGGTTAAATGTGGATGAACCCAAGGCGCCAGGCGCAGCACCAAGCTCCTAGCCGCATTGGTATGCTAATGACGTGGGCATAATGATGATGGATGGCCTGGCTGCTGGGGTTAAGGAGTCTTCAGAATGCCAGCAGGAGGTGCAGCTTTGCTTGCACATAGCTCTGATGCAGAATAGAGCAGTAGGTGATCACAGAGGTCTGAACAGCGGAGCAAGGGGCCACCCATCTATGGGGTCGGGGAGCTGGGAGAGCTGAAAGATTTTCCAGAGCAAAGTGCATTGAGTTGGCCTTGGAGAAAATGTGTGGACTGAGCCTTAGAAACATGGGAGGGCTGAGGAGGACAGGACTGCCACACCCAGGGTGCTCAACTGAGGGGCCAGCTGCTCTTTCTCACAACCCATGCTCTTGCAGGCTTGAGCTGCCAGGCACCATCTTCGAATTTGTACCAGGAAGCCCTATGAGTTTTGGTGTAAGGACTGGGTCAGGGTGGGAATCCTAGGAAATATGAAGGGATGCTTTTCTGGATGGGTAGATGGATGGATGGACAGATGGGTGTATTTGGATAGATGGGTGGGTGGGTGGTGGGTGGATGGATGGATGGATGGATGGATGGATGGATGGATGGATGGATGGATGGGTGGACGGACAGAACTCAGACTAGAATGCATCTGCAAAGGTCAGTTGAGAATAGATATAGGAGATCCTTAAGCCATGAACTTGGATGAAATCTTTAGCACCTCATGAATTAGCATGGATTCCTAGAATTAGAAATCTTGAGTTCAAATGTCCTCTTGGACTCCTGTTAGCTGTGTGACCTTGAGCAAATTTCTGCACTTCTCTGGGCTTTAGTGACTTTCTTCTATGTGAGAATAATGGCTCTTGTCTCTTAGGAAATTTGAAAGTTAGATGAATGAGTTAGAACTTCTTGAGCTGTAGATCTGGTGCTGGGTACAGAGCAAGCACATCTTTGAATTTGTGTAATGGGGATAATGCCCTTTCCCTGTCTCTGGTTCTGTCATGTGCTGGTCAGGTGTTTCCCGCTGGTAGGCATCTAGTCAGATGACTGACCTAGAGAAACTGAGTTGAAGGAGATCTCTAGGGACTGGGTGCTCTAGGTGCTGGACGGGGTGGCTGAAAGCTGGGTGCTAGATAGAGTATCTGTCTGTCTGAGGGTACAGGAGCTCGCTCTGGGATTCGCTGACATCCAACCCCCTTCTTGCCCTGACCAGTATATCCCATTGTCTAAGGGTCATTGGAGAAGCCCAGCTTGTCTTAGTCTGGAGTTGCCATGTGAGTCCTTACAATGAGCCTTTGATGGATGACCACAGTCAAAATATACCTTCCTCCAATGCTCCACCACTGGTGGACTACTGCCCAAGTCCCTGCCTCTGCATTAAAAGCCTGGTGCACCCAGCCTTCTCTCTACTCACCTTGGGACTCCAAAACCCAGGCGAGAAACCACCTTTTTGCACTCAATCATAACAAGCCACCTTAATCATAAATTAAGTTATAATGCCTGTGCCCACCAGATGAGCTAGCAAGACACCTCTTGGCCTTGCCATAAATTAACTCGTTGATCAAATTTTAAATGAATTATAAAAGTTGAAAATTAAATCTGGCTGAATTAGGGGCTTCCCCTGTTATTTGAATGAGACAGAAGCTACCAGCTTGGAGCTCAGAGCTGTGCAGATTCTCAGCCCGAACTTCTGCGGCCAGCTTCCTCCTGTGCATCCTCAGTTACACCTCCCAGAGTTCTCCACACTGGCTTGTGGTGGCTACGCATCAGCCAAAAAAGTCCTGGTAATTTCCACAACGGATGGCCTCTCTAAGTGCATTGAGCAGTTGGACATTAACTTATTAATTTTTAGCTCTTTATGATGATTTATACAGAAGTAGAGAGAACGAGAAGATGACTCCACATATCCTCAAGCTTCAAGAAAAATAGGTTTAGAAGCTGGACCATTGCACTGTCCGTGAGATAATCAGGGGTATTGCTCTCTAAACTTCCCCCAGTTTGCTTCATCTCTGACTTGTTTGTGTGCTTGTTTCTGAGAAGGTAAACAGAACACAAAGATATCACCCAGTATCTTCGTGTATGAAATTAGACATCCCTTTGTGGGTGTAATGAAGAGATCATCATGATGTGGATATTTTTTTTGGAGGAAGGAAAGGGGGAAACTTTGAAAAGCCCCTTGCATGTCAAAAGCTGGTTGCAAACTTTAACACCCATATAGTTTAGAGAGAATGGTCATGATTTCAAAGAGGTCCTTTTGGTTGCTTGGAGGTGACCCATCCCCATGGGCCATCAAACAGACCTGAACACTATGCACATGGAGCATTATTGAGGTGGAGAGGCCTTCTCACTCCCAGCCAGCAATATTGGAATCCAGTGCTTTCCACATGTTGTAGGGAACACAGGGAAGGAGGTCATGGGAAGAGTTGGGGGGTGAGAGAAATAGCACCTTCATAGGGAGAGGTCACATGTGGGCTGACTTAATCCTAGTATCACTATGCCACACGACCCAGGACCTCTCAGCCAGTCCCCAGAGAATGATCCAAAGATCATTAGCGCCTTCTCTTGGCCTAATGCCACTTTGAAAAGGGTAAGGCAGGTGAGATGGTTGGAGGCTTAAGGAACGACTCCACCAGGAGCTTTGAGTAGATTTCCTATTTACCCAAGACATGCTATCTTAAACTGGAAGACACTGAGATCAAGGAGAATCAGAGCCCTAGGAAAAGATGCAATTGACCTGAGAAAATACACCAAGTGACACATGTTGCTCTCTGAGTTCTTGTGTGTGCACCTTAATGATGTCACTTAATGTCACAAAGGAGGTCAGGTGATCTTACAGCTCACATGCATCTAATGGTGGCGATGGTAGTGATTGAAGGATGATGTCCAGTGTTCTGGCCAGAGAGGGTGCTGTGGTCTGGATGTGAAATGTCCCCCCCAGGCTTATGATTAGAGTGCTTGGTCCCTGGTTGTCTGTGCTATGCTGGGAGGCTGTGGGACCTTTGGAAGGTGGGGCTCAGCTGGGGCACGTAGGTCACTGGAGGTGGGCCTTTAGGGGTATATCATCCCTGACTATTTGCTATCTTGCTTTCTGCTTTCTGTCTGCCTATAGTGAACAGCTCTCCTCCACCACCACAAAGTTCTGCCTGGGGTGTGGAACCAAATACCTAGGGCTTGAAACTCCTGAAATCATGAGCCAAAGTAAAAATGTCCTCACCTGCGTTGTTCCTGCCACACGTGTTCACAGCAGTGATGAAAGTCAGTAACACAGAAGTCAGACGGCTGTTGTCACTACTCTCTGTGGTCAATGTCTGTGGCTACAGCCCGTGAGTGGGCATTACATTCAAGGGAGTGGTCCGTGACTGGCATTAAAAACATGATGTAGACACGTATGAGATGGCACTGCTGCTTAGACATCCAAATTAAAATCCCAAGAGTTTTCTTCCTTCCCTAGGGAACTTACAGTCACTGGGAGGGATCTCTGGTCCCCAAGTGCCTTCTCAAAGGACTCTTCTGTGCTTGCTCCATTGTTTCCTTGACAGCTGACATTACGAGTATCAAGGGGAACAGACACACTCCGAGGGAAGAACATGAGACTTCTCTCAAAGCAAGAGAGAAAGCTGCTGGAGACAGCCATGGTTAACTGGTTCCATTTTGTTGTAAGTAGGTACTGCTCTGATACAGGGTGGGTCAAAGGGTGAACCCCAGATCCCGAAAACCCAAGATCAAAGGGAAGGTGTCAGTTCTGACTCCTTTACCTTTCCACGACCTCCTTGCCACTTGGTGGCAGGTGAGCTCCAGGTACCCCAGATCACAATTGGAGGTGCCAGAACAGAGGCACCCCAGGGAATTGTGATACACAGATGAAACGGGTTTAATTAACCAGAGGTGGCTTAAGAGGGTGCCGGAGTTGACTGGCCACTCCGCCTGGGGAGACAGAGTGACACATGGGTTGTTTAGATTAAGAACACCCCTCTTCAATCAGCCCTTCCAGATAATGAGGAAGGGAAAAGACAGTTCATTAATGTTCTCATCCACACAGCCTGAGCCTCACCCACATGCAGACAGCTTCTGCCTTTGCCTTTATCTGCCCTTTCCAGGCAAAGCAAATACAGTACTTTCAAAGTTTTTCACCATGACTCACAGTAAGAAAAAAAAAAATTGCTTTTGCAGTCACACACGCATATGCACATGTGTGTGTGCACGCATACACACACATACTCACACATACACACAAACGTGGGTGTGCACAATCCTGAAACAAATGTAGTCATGCCGACCATCCTATATGCAGTTTACTCTGGTCCTCTCTTTTCCAGATTCGCCCATATTGTGTTTCTAATGCCAGTCACAGACCATTCCCTTAAATGTAATGCCCACTCATGGGATGTAGCTGTCACTGGCCACAATTCATCTTGATATTTTATTTCTCCAGGAGCATTCCCAGGTAGACACTTTTCTTTGGGTTTAGCCCTTTTAGCTGTTTAGAGCTGGAGCCCAGGATGCATTGGGACTGAGCTATTGTTGCCGGTTATTGGGCTGTAGTTAAAAGTTGACCCCTGAGAGACTTGGGGGGGGGTCACAAACATGGTGAGGGTACACAAATGATGTCTGCCAGCTGAACAGCAGAGAAAGGTGTTAGAAATAGCAATGGGGAAAAGCCCTGATGTGCTGCTATAGCTGAAGTGGCTATGAGCTATTGCAACACCGGAGTCGTCTACTTTTCCAGACTTCTTGGGAAGTTCCATGCACTTCTGACCTGAGTCCTCTGTCATAGGAGGGCTTTACAAGATCTATTGCCTCTACCCAATAAATGCCACTATCAGCTTTCTCCCACTGTGACAAGGAAAACAGTCCTCAAATATTACCAAATGTCCCACAGGAGGCAAAGCTGCTACTCATTGACTTGTTGATCAGAAGTAACGTTGGGTAGAATTGTAACTTGAAATTAAAATTGTCAGTATATAGTATTTTGCTTTAGATTTTTTATTTTAAAAACTGAGCTTTAATGTATACATTTGTATATTATTTAATATACATTAGACAAAGGTCTCCTTGATAAGGACACCGAGTTTCCTGAAGTCAGAGGAAAATGCAGCAACACATCTCCCTGATGTGTCTCTCATAGGAGCAAGGGTTGGTGAGGTGTGCTGGAATGATCTAGAAGCATATTCTATGGATTACAGTGGCACTGGAGTATAGCCACATTCTCTCCCCAGAGCTTCCACAGAGTATGGCTAGTTCAAGTTCTTCAGCAAGGCTCCATCCCATAGTATGAGGACTGGTAAATAAGGGCACTGTTTGCACCATACATTGAGGGAATCCAGATACAGACAGGTGCATCTTGGGTAGTAGTTTTCCTTCCTGACTGCCTTTTGATGATCTCTGTAGTTTCATATTTCTGTCCACACGGTTTGGGAGAGTCCATGCTCAGCCTAGGAATGAAGTGAGACCTGAGGAGGTCGAACGACATTTCCTATTCCTTTGTCTTACATTTGGTTCAGAGATGGGCCATGAGCCCTTCTGAGTTAGTTGCACACAGACCCTGGTATGGAAAAAGCATAAAAGTGGTAATGGGACATGAAAGCCTGGACCACTGGGAGCCAGAGAGTAGGTTAACAGGTGTCCTGTCTGAAGGGAGAACCCAGAGAGGAGGGCAAGAGTGGACCCTGTTAGCATCACCTTCGATGGCTTCAGGAGGAAGCCGGTACCACCCAGGACCGCTAACATCACC
>CABHPQ010168373.1:0-14855 GCA_902168405.1 Peromyscus aztecus | reverse complement strand
TGTGTGTGTGTGTGTGTGTGTGTGTGTGTGTGTGTGTGTGTGTGTGTATGTCCTGCCCATCAATGCCTGAGGCAGGTGGGAGAGCTGTCCCTGATGTCATGAGAGCAGGAGAGCTAACCCTGCCCCTCATCTGCTGCAGCATTCTGGAGAGTGACCTCTCCCTCCCTCCCATCTGAGCAACACAGTAGAGCTGGCTCTGAAGGTGTAGTGTGGGAGATACGACCCTGAGGACATGAGAGCAGGAGAACTGCCCCCCCCCCCCACTCCACCCCACTGCAAAGGGTGAACTTGCCAAGGCAATTCGGGAGAGTTCACCCTGATGGTGAGGACAAGGGAAAGCTGCTGGGCTGACCAATCCCACAACTACCTGGGCCAGAACCAGGGTTATGGTTTGGCCCACATCAATATCCACCCCATCTGTGATCTGCCAGAGCAGGTGAAGGGACTGGTCCTACAGACTCAAAGCTGCAGGATTTCCACAACACAGGGCAACAGTTGGATAACCCAGAGGAGTTCCAGTGATGGCCCAGCAGACACAGTGTAGCAGAAAACACAGGCCTTGAACCAGACCAATGACTCTTTGTAAGGAACACTTGCAAGTAAAGATATATGGACCTGCCTGACTCACTGGGTCAGCTTCCATGACAGGATTTTTTTCTCTCTTTTTTATTTTCTTTTTTCTCTTAAATTTTACTGAGGGGGGCGCTGCAAGGGCAGAGGGCAGATAACCAGTGATGGGAAATGAATGGGATCAAGATACATGATATGAAAGACACAAAGATTAAATAAAAAGAAAGTGAAAGAAATGTGAATTCAGTGTTCTTTCACAACCCCTGGCTCTTCCTTGATGATACCTGAGCTTTGTGGGGTATGGTATGGTGTAGATGTCCTATTGAGGGCTGAATGCCCCCCATGATCTTTTATTCTCCTCATTCTGACCAGTTGTGAGTCTGAGGGTTGAGAGCTGCACTAATCTATTGACATAAAAGTATTTAGATATCTATTTAGTAAACTACAGTAGTAAGTTTTCCCCTAGGGCCAATGACCTACCCAGCCACAGGTTCCTGGCTCAGTGATGTTACTACACATACACACACACACACACACACACACACACACACACACACACACACACACACAAGAGTTCTATCTTATGGTGCCTGCCTTGGATAGAGTCAGACAGTGGTTGGTTGCTCCTGTGTGTCTGTGCCACGGTTGTACCAAGAGGCAGACCTTGCCAAGCCTTTTGTTGTACCTCATGGGAATTGCCCCTGGCTGAAACTGTTGAAGGCTTTTCTCCCCCAGAAGCCTGCATAGCACCTACCAGAACTATGAATACTAGCCAATAGGGATGAAGCTTCCAGCTCAGTACCAGCTTGATTTCTCCATATTCTAACACACTTTACCTTCACCAACAGGATCTTCCTTTCAGGTTCTAGCCAAGAACATTGGCAGAAATCTTTATTTATATATATATTTTTTTAGAAGTTGATAGGACTCCTGGCCACCAAGCAGAAGAGAGACAACCCATACCTGGCACCGGACTTTTTGTTGCTAGGCTATGGCATCTGGGAAAGAAAGGCTTTATCCCTGTAGGTTGTAGAGGACGGCTGCAAAGTGGTGCTTTCTAGACACAACAGGCCTGTTCCACAACTCAAAAATCACAGCAGCTGTGACTGCATCCACAAGAAAAACCCAGCCCGAACAGGGGAGGGGGCGTGTCTCATATGTTCCATCCATAAATGAAGAGCTCAACTACTGGGAATCGGAGGATTAATTTTCTTTAGGTATTCAACTCTGGCTAGGTTGCCCATGCCCTAATGGCTGGCTCTAGACCTAAGCACAGACTGACAGTACTAAGTGTACTCCGTGGCCAAAAATTAAATAAAATAAATGAATGTGTGGGGCTGGAGAGCTGGCTCTGTAGTTTAGAGCACTTGCTGCTCTTGCAGAGGACCCAGGTTCTTTTCCCAGCATCCGCATGGTTACTCACAAACACCTGCAGCTCTACTTTCATGGAATCTGGGGCCCTCTTCTGACTCCCTCTGGCACGTCAGGCATGCAAGCGGTGCACATACATACATGCAGGCAAAACACTCAGACGCATAAAATAAATTTTAAAAGAGTACTTAAAGCTAGGAGGAGGAAGTGCTGGGGGTCTGGGAGATGCTACAGAGGAGAACGGTAAGTAGATTTGATCAAAATATCTACATATATCTGAAATTATGAAAATAGTTTCAAGTTTGTAAATTTATAGATATGTCTAAAGCCCAAAGTCCTGGTGAAGAGTCACAGAACTAACTGGACAACGGAGAGTGGTGCAGACTTCGGGAAAGTGAACTTTACCCTGCCACAAGGCTCCATGCAACTGCTCCCAAAAGAAGCTTAAAGAAAATATACAATATACTGTCTGTCCCTATGTTTAGAATTCAGGGCAGAACTTTCCAAGCCAATCAGCCATTCACGGCTTCTGTGCTGGCTGGTGTTCATTGTCAGCCTGGTGGGTTTGGGAATCCCCTAGGAGATGCCCCCTCTAAGTGTATTTTTGAGGTCATTTAGAACCAGTGAGAATTAGAAGAGGCAGGAAGTCCCGCCCCCCTGACTGTGGGTAGCACTATCCCATGGGCTGGGGTGCCAGACTAAAGAGAAAGCAAGCGAGGAAGAAGCCAGCTAAACGTCCCCAGCCCGTTTCTCCACCTTGTGGTGGTCAGCACATGGACCAAGCCACTCCTGTCCCCATGTCGTATGGACTGTGTTTTCCTGAACTGTGAGCCAGGACAACCCCTTCCTCCCTGAAGTTGCTATTGTCAGGTCGTGGTGAAGTGTAAGCAGCATAGCGCCTGGGCACAGCTCACTCATTCACAGCAGGCCTGGCATACAGTATCTGCATGCACTCCTGACCCCCCACTGGAGGTGGGCTGGACCACATCCAAACGCAGTCAGAACTGAGGCCCTAATTCCCAGTGCGCCTGTGTTTGGGGACAGGGCCTTGACAAAGGAGAATAAGGTGCAAGGAAGTCATAAGGCTAGAATCTTGATCTGCCCCAGGCACCAAAGTGCATGTTCTCCCTCTCTCTCTTTCTCCCTGCCACTAAACATCATTTGAGGACACAGTGAAGAAAGAGCCATACAGAAACCAGGAAGAGGCCTGCAAGAAGCCTCCTGCTAGCCCTGACCTTGGATTTGCAGCCCCTTGACTGTTAAAAACTAAAGCGCGTGGTCTGCTATGGCATTTTGATTACACCCTTCTCTGCCCGCAACCCAGGATTCCACATGTGGAGCGGTCATCTGATTCACGGCTATCGGGGATTCACAGGAGGCCTCTGCCAAGGCTTGCAGTGCCTTAAGTCATCCGTAAGCAGCACCTAGCAATATGCTTGTGGGCAGTTATTGATCCTATTATGTTGTTATTGTCCTTATGTATTTTGGTGAGCCCAGACATGTTTTGCCTGACCCTTTCTGGAAAGAAGCCTTTTGAGTCCTCACTCATGGGGGGGAGATGCTGCTTGCCTGGCTGTCATGGAAGAAACAACTCAAATCAAGACTATAGGCAAATTCATTGTTCCCTGGTCCAATTTTTTGGTTTATCCTTCTCGGAACTCAGGACTGACCCAGGGAACCTGCAGATGTCCCCAGCCCAGGCTGCCTGAGACATCCTGAGTGGCGTGGAGCAGAGTGTTGAAAGCCAGCCCGACCCTCTCAGGTTCTCATCTCAGCCACTGCACTCAAGGTTTCGGTTCCTGGCTGTAAATGGAAAATATAGCCAGACTTCTTCATTGCCTGAGGCCTAAGTGCACTGACGCCTAGTGCTCCACCAGTCCAGAGGACACCGGACCTTCCACCACACAGTCTGTTACTTCCTGCTGAGCAAAGTGACCGGCGTTCAAGTCATAAAGTAAATATCACAATGTACTTAACCTAAGGGCAGCTGTGGATTCTGCTGCACACACCGTCATACTGCTGTGTCTACAAAGGGATACAACTATGAAGTTATACTGCACCTTGGTTTTTTTTTTTTTTTAATGCAAGTTTATTGTGTCAAGAAAGGAAGAGCACTTCCTGGGCTCAACTGGCCAGATGTCCTGATGCATGTTAGGGGATCCCTATTTCTTACCAGAGTTAAATCTCTGCTTCTCCAAAAGCAGGTTTCTCCTTAAGGGGCTTTGAAATTTCTTAGTGACTTGATAATAGAATTGAATTTTTTTTCCCCCTCTCTCTTCTCATCTGTAAAATGGGAATAATCTTGGTGGCTGCTTCAAGAAGAGTCTGTGAAAATTGAATGAGTTGATCCACATAAACGGCTAAGAATGGAACACAAAGACCTAGCACCTTTGGATGAGCAGACAGACAGCCATCCTTGTGTGGTGTCATGTGAACTAGGGAGATGGTACAAGGGCTCAGCTTTCATCGGGGTCTTGGAGAGCTGCTGTTGTGGGGACCTTGCTGTTGGGAGTCGTTTCAAGAACTGGCCATTTTCATTTTTAAGCCCCTCCCCTCCCCTGCCCTCTGCTAACCTTAACAATGCCCTAAAATGCGCCCTGAGATTGTCACAGGATAAACGCTTTTATCATGAAAAGTTGGGTTGGAGAAAGCTTGGGCTGTGCTTTCTCCCTGCCGCCTTCCTGGGCCCCGGGATTCTGTCCACACTCCCACAAAGGGGGAGATTATCCGTCTCTGTGAAGGGTTTTAAATCCTACAAGCCGGCCATGCAAGTGACCAGTATCAGATTATGATAACAAGATCATGTTCAGTTATAAAAACAAGTGTCGAAACTTTTCTCATGTCACTTTTCCCGGGGTCCCTTCTGAGAGGCGCTCGGCTCATTTGAAGGCCGCACTTTGAACTGAATTCATGGGGATATCTGCATAAGAAGATTTGAGGAGGCAGAATGGCTGTCATTGCTTCTGCCCATTAATATGCCTCCTGACTCGCCACATTGTAAGCCTATTGGCGGCCCACAAAGGCCTCAAATTCAAGGACAGTTATCCTAGGGCCATTGTTCTGCCTTCAATTCCCGGAATATGTTCACTCAAGGAATACAGTTGTTACCATTAGATATTTTTCATGAAACATTATAAAGAAGTAATGACAACCAGAAGCACAATGCTGCAGCCGTCACCAAAAACCACTCAGAGCTCCGTGAGCTGGCACTCTCTGTTCTCCCTCTCCCCAGCCCATAATCTCTTCCGCACTTTATTTCCCTAGATGTAGCTGGTTGGTGATGGATAGAGATCTCCGATACGCAGGCACATTTATCTTACTCCCTAAATTTAAATAAAAAGCAAAATGGAATAAGCAGTTCCTGGCAGAAGAGAGAAGCCCACATCGCCCACATAAGCAGTGGTTAATCTAATCCCGTTTATGAAAAAACGTCACACTGTCACCTCCAATGGGTACGAGGAGGTGATATTTTACAGTATTTATGAATTATTGGAAAGGAGAAAACTTACCTCTTTTCAGAGGTGGAAAAAAAGTGTTTGTGCAAATCTAGGAAAATTTAAAATGGGCAGAAAGAGGTACTGCGGGTGTCGATGGTTAGGTAGCTGGGGGCAAGGTTGGGGGCGATTTCCAGTGACAGGCCCCTACTCTAGGAGGCAATTCACAAAAGGAGAGGGTTCGGAAGACAGATTGTTCAGCTGGTCTGGAGTGGCCACAGGGACTTTCTCAGAAACTAGGGGCTGCCACGGCCTTTCCAGTGGGGTGTTTGCGAGTTGCATGTCCAGGGACGCCTGGGACTGGGGACATTGTTCCAGCATTGTTCAGCTCTGGCTCTGCTGGCCATTGTCACAGGGGCCCATCAAGCCCCTGGCCTGAGCACCCGTTGTATTTTTCTCACTCTATGGCCCTCAGAAAAGACATCAAAGACCAGAGAGATGTGCTTTGCGCTTTGTTTGGTGTCTGATTCTCAACACGTGGTTTCCAGGGCCAAACTTCGGCACTTTTAACCTATTCTGTTCAGCTTAGGCCTGGGCTATATTTGAGCATTAGGGAAACTATAGTAACCGGTAATCTGCCTGCTGCTGAAAAGAAACTATGTATCTTGTCACACAAGAGCTGTCTACATCACCAAGACCCTTTAGGGGCTCCCAGCTTTCTTCCCTGGGGCTCAGGCTGTATCACTGAAAAGGCGTCAAACCCTTTGCCTTTCTGCCACTGAAGACCCGTGTTCATTTATATTTAACAAACACGCCATTGTCCCTTCCAATATATCAGCATTTGATTATCTATTACAAATGTTTTCATCAAGTCACAAATGAGACCCTACAACAAAAGAGAGAGAAAAAAACTCTCCGGTGCAGCCAGAGGTTGAACAGTCTTGGGTTTTCTTGGGGAGCTGCTTGCGCTCTTTGACACACCAAACAGGACCTAGCGCCTGCAACTCCACAGGAGGGAAATGTACCGGGCTCCTCAACGCAGGATCTGACTCTTGGATGCAAACATGTAAATCCCGCCTCTAGCTTTTACTGCTGTGCAAACCCGCACAAGTCTCTTGAGGTCTCTGAACTTCTTGTTAAAGCGAGGATAATAACAGACCCTACATGGAAGGCCTGTTGGGAGGATTAGCTGAGCTAATCCCTAGGAGAGTACCGGGCCTGGCCCACAGCAAGGGCTCACAAGGGGCTGGCTACAAGTGTTATTTCATAGATAGATAGATAGGTAGAGCCGAGGTGGGTGAATCCGAGATCCAAGTGCATACATAATTGCAGTAACTACTATTATCTTCACCAATGAGCCACCTCATTAGTAAAATACATGTTCATTACAAGGGGAAGCGCAGAGCACAGTCAGTAAAGAGCTATAGACTTTTGTTCTCCACAGCAGGAGTCTGCCGTGAGGCGAAAGAGGCAGGGAGCATGCGCTATTTCAGAAGGGGCTGACAGCCATGCATCTGTAGCTGGCATGAGCTAGGCATCTGGCTCACCCAGCCTTCACTCCACACTGCTTCTGACATTGGCACTGATAGATGTTTGGTCCTGGGCTTCTGAGTGCAACAACTTTATCCTCAAGACAACTCGAGCTCCCTGCAGGTGCTCTGCGGTAGAAGTCCCCTCTCTGTTCTCCCATTCATCGTAGACATGGCTCCCTGGTAAAAAGCGGGGCTGGAAAGATGGCTCAGTGGTTAAGAGCACTTCTTGTTCTTGCAGAGGACCCGGCTTTGATTTCCAGCACCCACATGACTATATAACCTATAACTAAATAACCTATAACTCCAGTTCCAGGGGATCTGACACCCTCTTTGGACCTCTGTAGGCATCAGGCATGCACATGGTGCACACACATGCATGCAGCCAACACACACACACACACACACACACACACACACACACACACACACTAAAAAATAGATAAATAAAAGGAAAGATACAGTTCAAGCCTCCTTCTTGCGCTGCCCTTCCTTTAGAAAGACTCACTTGTTAGGCTCAGTAGATAAACGACTAAACCCGATGACCTGAATTTACCTCTCAGAACACACATGGTAGATGGCGAGAACTGACCCCCACAAGTTGTCCTCTGACCTCCACACGCACGGTGTATGTGCTGGGTGCCAGAGAAAACTACAGAGGGCAACCGCACCCCCTGGAACCAGAGTTAAGGATTGGTTTTAAGCCACCATATAAATGCTAGAAACTGAACCTGGGTTCTCTGCAAGAACATCAGCTGCTCCTAACCTTGGAACAATCTCCCCAGTCTCCAAATATCAACTCTGTGCTAGTTAATCCAGAAATGAGAAGTGATCGTGGTTATGATATGGGTGCCTCCTAAGCCACTTGAGGTTTAAAAAAAAATGTTTCTGTGGAACAAATAATGGCTCTCGTCTTATGGTCTTGCTGTTCTGAGCCCAAGCAAGGACTTTCACATGGAATCAGCTCACTTCATCTTTTATAAAAAATAGTTTATTTATTTTATGTGCATTAGTATTTTGCCTGCATGTACACCTGTGTGAGGATGCCAGATCCCTTAGAACTGGAGTTACAGATAGCTGTGAGCTGCCATTTGGGTACTGGGAATTGAACCCACGTCCTCTGGAAGAACAGCCAATGCTTTTAACCACTGAGCCATCTCTCCAGACCCAACTTACCTCATGTTTTCACCCATCATGTGGGACAAGTAGAAAACAGTATCTTCTCCATCTATAGGCAGGAAAGCAGGCTGTAAGTCTATGTAAACTGCCAGTGTCATTAAAGCCACGAGGGGACAGAGTCCAGATCAGAAGAACGCCATCTACTTCCTGTTGTGTGAACAAACACATGGGTGGATATACAAACACTACAGGAATGGTACCCAGCAGCACCTTGTGTAGGGACCTCTCAGTCTGGAGTGACTCAGCCCTTCAGACGGTTTTTTCTGTTAGTCTCTGCATATGCCTTTCCATTTTAGTGGCTGTGTAGTATTCCACTTCAGGAATGCCTCACACTGTGTTTAGGTTGTCTTTGGCTTGCTGCTTGGACAGACTCACTGTGAGAACGTAGTTAAGGGCTGGCTTATGATCCCTTAGCAAGCTAAGCTTTTGCCCCACTGACTAGGAGCAGGTGTTCACTATTCTTTTTTTTTTAATTAAAAAAAATTAATTCGTGTGTATGAATTTTTGCTTGTATGTATGTATGCCACCCATGTGCCTGGTACCTGCAGATCCCCTGGAACTGGAGTTACAGATGCTTGGGGGCCACCATGTGGGTTCTGGAAATTAAACCTGGGTCCTTTATGAAACAGCAAGTACTCTTACCTACTAAGCCATCTTTCCAGCCCTGGCTGAACTGGAGAAGGTTCCAAGGATTAGCCCTGTGGCATGGGGACTTACATTTCCACAGGTTCAGCCTTGTCACTGTCTCATGAGCTCCAACAGACAGACCCGTACCTTCCCAGACCCCGAGCTGGGGCTCACAGGGCTCCAGGGTGAGGTCTGCATTTGGCAGCCTGCACCCTTCTGATCCCCAGGTGAGCTTACATGGTGAACTGGCTTGGCATCTTTGTGCCAGTTTGGTGCAGTGGTGAAGCATTGCCCTGCTGCTTAGGTCAGAGGGAAGAGAGCAGCTTCATTTGAACCTCACCTGCCCTCTGTCCCCCCTCCATCTTTGATGAAAGGCAGAACTGAATAATCCTGGAAGTTGGCCCATCTGTTTGTGTAGATTTCAGGTGGGCAGACGGAGGCACAGAGAGAGTAGGTGACTTGTCCAGGGACATTGAGCATGTCCACCGCCAAACTGGGACAAAACAAAACAAAAAAACCTGGGACTCTTGCCATGCATTATGGAGCCCGTGCATTTATGTGTTTAACAAGCACCTATTGAGCATCTACTGTATACCAGACATTTTGCTAACTCCAAGGTCACAGAGCCACTTAAGTCACAGGATCTACTCCAGTGATTTTAAGATGGCATGGAGGCTGGAGGTGGTAGTACACTCCTTAAATCCCAGCACTAGGAGGCAGAGGCAGGTGCATCTCTAGTTCAAGGCCATCCTGAACTACAGAGTGAGTTTCAGGACAGCTAGGGCTACACAGAGAAACCGTGTCTCAAAGAACTAAGCAAAACAAAAAGATTGCATGGAGTAAGTGAACACCCAAGTAACAGGGTCAAAGTACCTCAGCAGCAAGGTCAAAGGTCAGTGAGGTGGTCAGTGTGGGCTGCCATAGAACAGTCACAGATGATCATTCTCACTGCCCTGGAGGCTGAAGTCCAAGGTGCAGATGCCAGCTGCCTGGGCTGCCCTCCCCTTCTTCTGATGACAGTCTTTCCCGATAATCTGGACCTATTCTTATGACATCACTTACCCGACCTCATATATTATCATTTGGTTTTGGTTTAGGGACAAGAGTCTTAATCCATAGCCTAGCCTGAATTGGAACTCACTATCTCCTCTTTAAGCCCCTGGAGTTTCAGGATTACAGGTGTGTGCATACTCATCCCTTATTAACTTTTTCGTCCTTAAAGACACTGCTGAAGACACAATTATACTGGGAATTAGACTTCAGCATATGCATTTTGGAGGGGAAGACAATCCAGCCCATAGCAAAATAACAACAGCAACAGTAGTATAGCCTCCATTTATTAAGAACTTTACATGGGAATTGAGGCATGGTTCAGTGTTTTAGAATGTGTACTGCTCTTATAGAGAACCTGGGGTTCAGTTTCCAGCACCCCCATCCAGCAGCTCACAACCTCCCCTAACTGCACCTTCAGGGATCTAGTGCCCTCTTCTGGCCTCCTTTGCACTTGCACTCACATACACACACACACACACACACACACACACACACACATCCCCCAACCCAATGTAATTAAAAAGCCGTCTTAAGGAAAAGGAACTTCTGACACGCTGAGCTGCACAACTGTGCGTGCTGAACATAATCATGTCACTCAAACTTCAAACAAAGCAAAGATCTTCAGCCCCACTGCACAGATGAGAGAAATGAGGCTCCAAGAGAAGTTGAGCAACTTACCTCAGAACACAGCATGGCTGGAGTCTCCCTCTTAACTAGCACTCCCTCTTAACCAGGGAAGAGTTAACACATGCCAGAGATTCTGAAGTAGGAGGGAGAAGCTTTTAGTCAAGGCTAGCCTAGGCTTCCTGTCTCTGGGCCTCGTGTTTATTTCCCTACCTACTTTTTTCCTTTTAAAAGTTCCTAACTACAGCCACGTCGGGGAAGGCTGCATTTGCACACAGTCCTGGCCTCCAAACTTAAGTTAGCGGCCTTAAGTGCTTTCCCAGAGGCCCAACACCCCCTGGCAACTGGCTGCCTTCTGCTTTTGACAGCTTGGCATATTTGGTCATTTACTGGGTGCATGTGAAGATCAAATGGGTTAAGATCCTTCTCTTTAAACAGCAGGGAAAAGAACATCAAAAAGGTGTACATTTCATTTCCCCAGTTTTGATTAAGTCAAGCATGAAATGAAATGTAATACCCTCAAGTGGCTGTGACCAGGGTTTACACCATTGATGGCGTTACTTCTGCTTCAGGGGGTCCAATCAGCCCTGGGCAGGGGAGCGAGTTGACAGAGTTTTAGGGTGGCCAGATGGACGGGGTTTACCATGGTTGAAAAGGCAGCTTAGTGCTTGCCTCTTCAAGCCAACTGTGTGAAATTCTGGTGTGGCCCCTTCCCCTCCTGGCTCTCCCTCCCTCCCACAGCCTGGCCCCCTTGCCTCCCTCTCTCTGGCCTTTCAGGGCTGGTAGCACTGAGGCTGCCGTAGCCTGCTCAGAGGGGGACACATTGTCCAGTCCTGGACTGCTCCGCCTACAGTTTCTCCTGCTGTGACAGGCAATAGGACACCTCTGCCCCTGTGTCTTCTGGGGCAGGCTTGGCACAGAAAGGAGATTTGAATCCTCCACGGCTGTCTCTAGACTCATGAACAAATTATTGTTGCATGCAGCATGGTGGGGATCCCTGGGTCCCAGGCACAGTTGCAGAAAATTTAAACCCAGCCACCTGGCTCTGTTTGGTCTGGAAAAGTCCTACAAAATTAGACCAGAGTGTTAAATAAAGATCTGAAGCTTCTTGTTGTGCTGCACACCTGTAACCCCAATGCCTGGGAAGCTGAGGCAGGAGGAGCATGAATTCAAGGTCAGGCTACATGGTGAGACTCTGTCTCCAAAAGAAGAAGAACAAGAGGGTGAGGGGGAGGGAAATGGAAAGGCAGCCTCTGGGATTGTACCTGACTCAGCAAGAATAATGTCAAGTCAGAACCAGACAACCTTTTACCAGTTTGAAAGAATTTCCTCTCTTGGCCCAAGGCCCACTTTGTTAAGCCGTTGGGAAGAATTCCTGCATTCAAGCGAGCTATTACTTCAAAATACAAAGCAACACTCCTGCAAGATCAAATTTAGGAAATGTTTAATTGAGTCTCTAAGGAGGCAGGACAAGGTCCAGAGTCTCTCATTTGACTATGTCCAAACTGCAAAGAACAATCCAGAAGAATTGTTTCTTCTAACCAACACAGAACTCACAGTGATGAACAGGAGAAAATTCCTTCTGAAGACCATTTAACACGAAGGGCTTTACGTAAAAGTGCTAGACTGTGAGCCGGGAGCTCACTGATTCCAAGCTTTGGGGCCTGGTGCAAGGATGCAATCTGAAAACAGGTCTTTGGCCAAGGCAGGACTTCCTGATCAGCGTCCACAACAGGAGTCTTACAACAAGTGTGTATGGGGAGAGCGAGGGAGCGCAGGCCGAGAACAACCCGTTTTCCAGAGTTGCTTCCAGAAGGTTCTGTTCCTGGCTCAGTTTAAAGCTGCAAGTTCTCTTGCAGCTGGAAGAGAATAGCGCGAGCTTAATAGAATCCCTAATGCTGCTAACAATCCTCTGCCACTGAACTGCTTTAAGTAGATATTATGATAGGAGAGAGCCAAATAGCGCGACATCACCCTCATTCGGCATGCAGCCCAGCCAGACCGTTTTATGGCCAGTACCATTGTTCCTCCACACCCCAGGTTAGCTTTAAATTGCAAATGATACCCTGAAAAGGAGTGTGTGGGGGGGGGACGTTCTGTTCTTTTCTTCTCTTCTCTTCCTCTCCCTCGCTCTCTTCTTTCCTCTCTCTATCCACCGCCCCCGCCCCCCCCCCAAAAAAAACCCTGATCCTCTCGGAAAGAAAATCATTTTAGGCCATAAGGAAATGAAAGTCACTGTTAATGCAGCTCGGACCGTAGCAAATGAAATACATCACGGAGCTGAGAGCTGTTTTATTTTGGAGCTTTGGAATGTGGTCCACATGAGAACATAAACAATGCGGAATCTGTAGGAATTAATAGGCCGGGCTTGACATATTTCTCTTTGTTTGAGGCCAAACAGGCGAGGACTGCTGTGTGGGAGGAGGAGGAGGAGGAGAATCTTATTTGATTTTAAAAAATCCAATAATTCAGTTGATAGGAGGAGTGTGTTTGGCCACCCCTCTCTGTACCGGCCTGAAGAATCAATGGCCCGACGACCATCCACCTCTTGAAGTCTCTTCACTGGCCGTGATCAAAATGCTTATTTTAAAAAAAAGAGAGAAGAAGAAGAAGAAGGGGGGGAGGTCTCCACAGGATTGTTTGCAAGCTGCAAAGTGCTTCCGTGGCTGACACAAAAATGCTGGGAGCTGGGAACCTATTCCCAGGCAGAGGCCCTCTCTGTCACCTTGGTGGGTGAATAATTGTGCCTTTTGCATAGGCCCTGTCATCAGCAGCAGGAATGAGGGGGCCCCAAGGACCGCCCTGGCAGCCCGGGTGTTGCACCAGCAGAGTAAATTAAAACACGGATTAGAGCAAGTGTGATTGGGGGTGACAAGCAGGGCGGACGCAGCCGCGGAGTGAGTGCCTTACCCATATGGTTCTAGGGAAGCCTGTGCTGCTTGCCTGCTCTCCCCAGCCTGCTCCAGCTGCCTGTCAGGAGGGGGCACTTAGGAGGCCTCCAGCCATTTTCTGGAACTGGGAAAATTAGTTTCCCTCTTCTACAAGTTCAGAAACATCACCAGCTGTGCCCAGGTACTCCAAGTCTCTGCGGCGGTATACTGGCAGTAGACGTTTGCCAGCCTCAACTGAGGCTTCCCCAGAAAGGCAACCCATCGACAGGCTCACCCACACCTTTTGAATTACTTGCTTTGAATTTAGCAAAGAGACTTTGAGGGGGCCCAGGCATGGAAACTGAGATAGAGATGGAGCCAGGACCAATAGGCTTCTATGTGGGCGGATCCTTACATCCATACTCAGGAAGGCCTGGCCAGACTTATTAGCATGTACCAAGGTCAAAGGTGCAGTAGTTGTTCGTCCATGCCCGTGTGAGTGGTTGAGTAGATGACACCTTAAGATGTTCAGGAGGGTCCTATGGGTCAGCACAATTTAGTCCACTTTCCTTTTCTAAGTCATTGCCGTAGGGCAGAGTTCTGTCCCCGAGAAGTGCTACCTCCCCACAGAATGCCACAGCCGTGCCTCATAGACTAGTAGTGCCCCCACGTGTGTCAGACTTCAGACTCTGAATAGGCTTGGTCAACACTCCCCGTTCTACCAGTGAGGAAACGGAGGCTAAGAAAATGTCAATAATTTGCCTGAGGTCACGTGCATATAAGAAACTCTCTTCACCTCCACGGTGATAAAGGATGTCATACATAAGTCTTGAACATATTCCACTCAACTTGGTACATAGGAATCTTGTGTGGCTACATTTCCATAGATCAAAGGGCAGGAACTCAAATGTGAGCCCTTCAGGATCACAGTTTCTACTTGGTGGGTTGCAGCCCCCCAGAAGCCCAAGCCTGCAGTAAGACAATAAGGAAATACCTTGAAAGAGTTTGCTTAGAGGAGGTAAGGACTGAATCTTCCAGACTCAACTACTGGAGTCTCTGGAGTCACGTCTGTTGCCCTTTGGAGATCAATAAGGATTCCACAGTGCTCAAAGATGGATTTGTGACCATTCTCAGATTCTATCCAAAACATCACCTGTGCGTGCACCGGCGCATGCCCCCCCCCACACACACACACAGGTTAGGGCGGAGGGGAGGGCTCTGCCTTCCTGCTTGCTCAGGACTAAAATTTCAGAGATTGCTCTGCTTTCATTCCGTTCATACTCCATGTCTGACCTGTCAGCAAAGCACAGTAACTGCTCTGCTGCTGCTACCAGGCTGCCATTGCTCCTCATGTGGGTCATGATCAGAGCCTTCTCCCCAAGTCTTCTGCTTTTTGCTTACCCCTCTATCACAGCCTGTGGTTCTCAGCCTGTGGGTCGTGACCCCTCGGGGGGCATCTAATGACCTTTTCACAGGGGTAGCATATCAGAGATCCTGTGTGTCAGATATTTACATTATAATTCATAACAATGGTGAAATTACAGTTATGAAGTAGCAACAAAATATTTTATGGTTGGGGGTCACCACAATGTGAGGAA
>CABHPQ010168372.1:1458-18832 GCA_902168405.1 Peromyscus aztecus | reverse complement strand
TCCATTTAAAGTGTGTGTGTGTGTGTGTGTGTGTGTGTGTGTGTGTGTGTGTGTGTGTGTGTGTGTGATTTAGTAAACTTCTGTAGTCCTGACCAAACTGCAGCTTGCATCATCTAATAGCTCTGTAGTTTTTGCTTCTTTTGAGACAATGCCTCATGGAGCCCAGGCTTGCTTTAAAGTCAGTATACAGTAGAGGATGAATTTCTGATCTTCTGCCTCTGCTTCCTGAGTGCCTTGATTACAAGGATGACCTACCATGCTCAGTTCCTGTTAGGCAAGCACTCTACCAGCTGGGCCACATCTTCAGCTCTGTAGCTTTTTATTTAAAATATTGAACTGACTGTCCATCTTTTCCTTATGCAGCTGAGCACTTAGAGATTTTTAGATTTATGTGTTTCTACGTATGGATGTTTGGCTTGTGTGCATGTATGTACACCGTATGTGTCTGCTATGGATGGTTGAGAGTGGCCATGCCAGTGCTGATAACTGAACCTAGGTCCTCTGCAAGAGCAACAAGTTTTCTTAACCACTGAGTAATCTCTCCATCCCCTGTTTATTTTACTTTAAATTTTATTTGTTTGTTACCAGCTTGGCTCCAAACTCCTGCATTTCGGGCCTCAGTCTCCCTAGTAGATATGACTACAGGTGACATCATCACACCTGGCTAGTTTTTTATTTCATTATGTTTTTGTTTTTTTGAGGCAAGGCCTCATGTAGCCGAGGCTGGCCTCAAACTTAACTATGTAGCTGAGGATGACCTTTGTTTTCCAGTCTCTGCCTCCAAGTACTAGGATGATAGGCATGGGCCACTATGTCTGGGGTGGCCATTTATTTTATTATATTATTATTGTAATTGTGTGTGTGTGTGTGTGTGTGTGTAGACCAAAGGTCCACATGAATGTTGTTCCTCGGGAGCCGGCCATCTTGGGTTTGTTTTGTTGTTTGGGGGTGTGTATTCATTTTTATGTTTTATTTGAATGTTTGCCTGGGTGCCAGAAGTCCACAATGGGTTTCTTCCTCTCCTGTTCTCCACCTTATCTTTTTGAGCTCTGGAGCCTGGAGCTCACTGTTTCAGCTAACCCGGCTGGCCAGCAAGTCCCTGCTATACGCTCTTCTGTCTTCCCCTCCAGTGCTTGGGTTACAGATGTGCACTTCTGCACGGGGCCTCCATGGGTGCTGGGGATCCAAACTCAGGTCCTCGTGTTTACATAGCAAATGCTTTACCAACTGACATAGCTTCCCAGCCCCACATCCTTCTTTGAGAGCGAGTCTCTCACTGGGACCCGGAACTCATTAATCAGGTTAGGTTGCTGGTCTGGGAGCCTCAGGGATCTGCCTGCTCCTCTTTGCTATTGCTGGCACTAAAGGCTCACACCATTACCCCTGGCATTTTAGGTTTAGGAGGTTGAACTCAGGTCCACATGTTTGCTCCATAAGGACTTTACTGTGTGAGCCATTTCCCCAGATCTCTCCCAGGTTTTAACAAGGAAATGTCATCGTGTTTCTGGTGGCGTTCTGGTGTTTTTGCTATTTGGAGTCAAGCCCAGTTTGGTCTGGACCTCATGGCCATCCTCCTGCCTCAGCTTCCACAGTGCTGGGATTGCATTCTTGAGGCACCACACCCGACTCCCTAGGAGGATTTCCAGTTCCTGTCTTCAGAACAGTGGTCACCTATGGATCAGATATTTCAGCAAAGACATAGGCTGTAGTGTTTGGTTAGAACCGAGGATAGGAACCCTCTTAAGAAGAAGAGCAAAGAACAAACCATCAAGGGAAGAGGAGCCTCTAAGAATCTTTGGCAGCAGGAAATAAGAAACCCCCAAAGGATGGAGGGCAGATACTCTTACAGCAGGTGTCTGACTTTGGTTGATTAAGACACTGACTTACCAGACTGGGGTCTATGAAACACCAAAAAGCTGCAGGGAAACTGTATTTTAGTTGAGGTTGTGTTTATGGACCACAACTACAGTAGATTGAGAAATTCAACTCCTACTGGTGGGAGTGTTTGTGGAATTTCTCCTTTGTAAATAAGCTAACATGTATTTATTACAGAAAATACAGAAAACTAAATACGAGAGTCCTCTGTATCATGGTTAATAACTGTTAGTATTTTGGTGACTATAAACCTAATCTTTAAAAAAATCTGCATGTAGGAATAAGAATGGCATCCACACAATTGAGGTGTGCAACGTTTTACATCTTTGAAAAACTCGCTATGATGGGTTTCTAGGGATATTTAGATGTTACTTGAAAATAGACCCGGGAAGATGGCCTCGTTGCTAACAAGCTTGCTGCTGCACCAGCATGAGTTCAAATCCCGAACACCCATATAAGTAGCTACGTGCGGCAGTGTGGAGCTGTAATCCCAGCACTGTGTGTGTGTGTGTGTGTGTGTGTGAGGTTTTCAGTGACCAGCCAGCCTAGCTGGAATGGCGAGGTCCAGGATCAGTGAGAGCCTGTCCCAAAAATTATGGTAGAGAACAATTGAGAAAGACACCGGACATTAATATCTGGCCACCACACAAGAAGGCACAGTGAGCATACACACACACACACACACACACACACACACACACACACACACACATACACACACACACCAGAAGAAATTACTTAAAGACAATGTTTTGTTTTTGTTTGTTTTGTTTTAACAGTTGTACAATAGATAATATACTTGAGTGTCTCAGAATTGAATTATTACTTGATCGTTGAGCTATTTGGGGCATTTTCAAGTTTTTGTTATAAATTGGATTGCAGTTTTCATCTTATTTGGCTGGAATCCTAAAACTGGAATAATTTGGTCAAAGGGCAGGAACATTTTTAGCTGTCTTGTTGCATGCTGCCAAACTGCTTTTCAGAAAGGTCATCCTCCTGTCTCAGGAGTATAAGAATCCTAGGACCCCTACCCCCAACCTGCCCAAGGGAATGACGCCTGTCTTGAGCAGAGGCCTCTTTATGTTTTAGCCTCCCTGGTGCCTCCCTGCCTCCCATCGGGTGTGTGGTCCACAGGCTCTGTCTCTTATAGGATATAGGCCTATTAAAGTTCACAATTTCTGGGTTTGCATATCCAGTGGTTGAAGAACGATTTGGGGATGGGAGCCCCTGAGGGCCTCCCATTACAGAATAAAATGGATAAAAGGGCCAGCCTTAGACTATCATAAGTGTTTCTCATTACCTAGTAAATGCTGGTCAGGAATTCCAGTTGAATGGCCAGTTAGCCCACTTCCTGCTGCTGGTTATTAGGTAATCCCAGTCAACTAATTTTCTCTAAGTTTCACTTTTTTGAGGGGGTGGTAAATTCAGGGTTTCACTGTGTAGCCCTGGCTGGCCTGGAACTCACTACATAGACCAGGCTGGCCTTGTACTCACAGATTTTCCTGCCTCTGCCTCCCAACTCCTTGGTCAAAGGCATGTGCCACATCTCACCTTAAGGAAATATAACTTATTTTCATTTATAGCAATGCTTACAACTTAAATTCTACAAAGGACATCTGGATCATCATGAAACTTCCTGCTTAGGGAGGCCTGCTGCCCTGGAGGCTGAGTTTTTTTTTCTCGTGTGTGTGTGTGTGTGTGTGTGTGTGTGTGTGTGTGTGTGCAAGTTTAAAATACATGAAATAAGAAACACATTTGAACACTCACCTTTCACCCATCATCATTATAAATTTTAAGCTAGGAACAGTTTCAAATAGGAGAACTTCAGTGCATGTAAGAGCATAGCCAGACACGGTCATGTAGGCCTTCCGTCCCAGCAGAGGCCCAGGGAATCTCTGTGAATTCGATACTAGCTAGCATGGTTTTCATAGTGAGTTTCAGCCCAGCCAAGGCTATACAGTGAGCCCTTGTCTAGAAAAAGATGTAATGATGGTTAACAGTGAATTAAGGATTAGTTGCAATGAGTATTTTTAGAAAGTAATTTTATAATAGGTCTCAATAATGATAAAGATCATGTAGCCTAGGTTCTCCTCACATACCTTAAAAAAAGATTTATTGCTTTTACTTTATGTGTATTAAAATGTGTTTTGCGCCGGCCAGTGGTGGCGCACGCCTTTAATCCCAGCACTTGGGAGGCAGAGTCAGACGGATCTCTGTGAGTTCAAGGCCAGCCCGGTCTACAGAGTGAGATCCAGGAAAGGCACCAAAACTACACAGAGAAACCCTGTCTCGAAAAACCAAAAAAAAAAAAAAAAAAAAGCATGTGTTTTGCTTGTATGTATGTATGTATGCACTGTGTGGCGCTCATGTCCAGACAGTTGTGAGCTGCCATGTTGGTGTTCTGAACTGAACCCAGGCCCTATGCAAGAGCAGCCGATGCTCCGAACCATAGACCACTTCTCTATTCCCCATATTATTATCTTTAACATATGCTCTTTTCCATGTCCAGGAAAAAAAATGCACCAAATATGAAGTTTTGGTATTATTTATAATAGCAAAAAAAAAAAAAAAAAAAAAACTGGCTCTCTAGCCTTAGTTGTTTGGTGATAGAGGTATGATTAAGTAAGGCATTTTGCAACCAATGCGCTAATGTGCTGAAACCATTAACAACAGTGTTGACGAACCAGTGGAATAGTCGCAACAACATTTCCATATTGTGCCCGTTCTGCAGATCTGCTGCCTTCCTCCCACAGTCTTGATGAGCTGTGTGACTCAGCTGTGTTAGGCCGTCTGAGGACCTCCCCCGCCCCGCCCCCTCCATACATGCACACAGTTCAGTCTGGATGGTGGAAGCAGAGATCTGCTTCAGACCTTCCCTTTTGGTACATGGACGTCCCACACTGTCCATCCATGCGCCTGGGAAGTCCCACAGCAGAAGGAGAGTTCTGGAGAAAGAGGCCCTTCTCCAGCCGCGCTGTCTTGAGGAAGAAGCAGACATTGGTAAATCCTGCGGGCTGAAAAGGGGAACTCCGAAAGCTAGCCTTCCTGGACACTGGGCTGACCAGCTGGCCCGGAGCTGGTCAGCTTTGTTCTCCCGATCAGCTGAACGTGTTCTCTTCCACATTAACACCGGGCGTGGTGGCACAGGCGTGTAATCCTAGCACTAGGGAGGCTGAGGCCGGAGTACCACCAAGAGTCAGAGGCTGGCCTGGGCTGCATTAGGTGAGCCTGGGCTGAACTGTGAGACCACCCCACCCCCACCCCTCCACCCCCCCACCCCCATTTCAGATAGAAGTGGGGAGAGATTTTCCCTGGAGTAGCCAGAGTCCTGTGACCTCTGGAGTTTCTGCTTCTGGAGCTGTGTTGGCACCCAGGGAATTTGCCTAGATTTTTGGAGGGTGGGTAGGTGGGTTGGTGTCTCCCCGGTCCTCACCTGGAAGTTCTGTACCTTTCCACGCACGGTGGCTTTGTCTTTCTACTCAAGGCCCCTGCTCCTTGAACAGGCCATATTTTTCCTAGGCATTCACTGGCTCTCTGTCCTTCTATCTACCTGTGACCCAGGGTGTGCTGGATAATTCCCGAAAGCATTTCTTAACCCTTAGCTTTTGCATTTCTCTGAACTCAGACTTGCTTCGCTTCAAGACCTGAGCTGGATAACACCTCTAAGTAGGTGACGTCACCTTCAGTTCTGAAGGCTCATCGGAGTGGGAGAGAACACACCATAAGCCACCACTTGGAGAGCAAGCCTTACCTGGAAGTGTGTCCTCATGGGACTTGTCCCCTCTGGGCTTGGAAAGCTAGGGTAGTAGTTTCTCTGAGTCAGTGTTGGCTCATAGTGTCCCTTCATGAGCCATCTCATACTTCTGCTGGGCTGCAGGGCCTCTGGCTTGGGGCCATTGTGAATCCTGCTCTGTTGAGGTAGTCAGGGCTCAGTGGTTGGATGTTATCTGGTTTTGGGGATGATCTGAAGGCGATGTGGTACTTTGTGGCTCTGTAGGGCTTCCTCACAGGCATGAGTCTAGACCAGGTGTCTTGGCTGTTTCCCCCCCTCTGGGGGCTTTGGGACTCTCACTCTTTTCTGTAGTCTCTTAGAGTGCATTCTGGAGAAGTGGTCAGGACATATGGCTCTTCTCACATTGCCAGAGGCCCTGGTCTGGAGTCAGGGGAGGTGCTCAGGCTTGGGACTCGCTATTGTTACTTTCTGTTCGTTCTCAGCACGTAACTGAGATGATGAGTCAAGCCAGGTGAGGTCCTGAGATAAAGCTTGCTTCACCCTCTTCCTCACTAGCCCCCTACCGCCTCCCATGCAGGGTGATATGAGTAGGGCCCACGACTGCATTATGCTGATCTGCCAAATCAAATCTGTAGGCATTTGGTAGCTGTAGGAGTCTCAGCTCAGGTTGTCATGGCAAAGTACCACAGCCCGAGAGCTTAGACAATGGAAATTTATTTTCTCACCATCTGGAGGCCAGAAGTAGAAGATGAAGGGATGTCTCAGGCCTTTTTCCTTCGCTAGGTGGCTGTCTTCTTCCTAAGTCTTTGGTTGTCTTATTTCTGGGACCTGTGGGTTCCAAGTGTCCTCTTCAAAGACATGGTATCGTAATGGACCAGGCCCCCTTATGACGTACTAAATACTTCTTTAAAGACCCTGTCTGTAGCTGGGCATGGTTGCGCATACGTATAACCTCAGTACTTAGCAGGCTGAGGCATCAGAATTGAGAGTTTGAGGATAGCCTGGGCTATACAGAGTGAGACCCTATTTCAAAACAAAAACTAAACAAGCATAAAGCCAAAACCGTTTCCAAATCCAGACATATTTTGAGCTAATGGAGGTTAGGACTTTGGCGTATGAATTCTTACAGGGCATGGTTAAATCACTATAGCAGAGGAATACCAGCATCGAGGAGGGCTAAGGGGCGTGTGACCCTGCCAAGAGGCTCCAGGAGCCCATCGCAGTGTCATTTAATCACTGGGTACTCTTTTATACCTAAATTCCTGGCCAAGTTTTGTTGTGGCATCTTCCTCAAGAGTGTCTCCATGTGTAAAACGAGTTGCCATCCACTTCCTGAAGTTTTGCATAGTGTGACTGAAGGTCAGGAAGGGCTTCTTGTATACCTCCAACTTAACTCACAGCCAGAAATCCTATGAGGTGTGGTACCAGGATTATTCCCATTTCACAGATGTGGAAACTGATTACTGACGACACAGGAAGAATGCTGACTAAACTGAGGCTCTGGATGCACGCACACATACTGTGTGTGCATAACCAAGCTTCTGTCCTCCAGGGATGTAGAGTGTCCGACTATGCACAGCACACAGTAGGGCCTCAGGAACATTAGCTGAGTCTGTTCTAATGGGTTTCATTAACAGCCATCAGAAACGATAGTTCAGAGTTGGCGGAAGTTTAGTGGGGTAGACGTTTGGTGCCTATGGAGGGAAGCTGGTAGCTAGGAGCCAGCCAGCATGTCACCGAGGTGAGCCAAACCAGGGACAGGTAAGACACATCCAGGCCCTCAGAGCCTGCTTTACCCTCCTTCTCACCCGCCTCCCCCCCCCCCCTTTGTTGTGCAGGGTGATGTGAGCAGAGCCCAGGAATGCCTTATGTGGATCGGCAGAACCGAATCTGTGGGTTTTTGGATATCGAGGACAATGAGAACAGTGGCAAGTTCCTTCGGAGATACTTTATCCTGGACACCCAGGCCAACTGCCTCCTCTGGTACATGGACAATCCCCAGGTGAGAAGCCGGGTGGGGAGGTCACAGGACGGCCGCCTGCCTTCTGTCCCTGCTGGGGGGAGTGCGGGGGGGGGGGGCTTTCTTTCAAGGGCTTTGTGTCCGAAGCCGATTGAACCTAGTGAGAGACACTTCAACACATACCTACATGCACGCCCACCAAGAGAACTCTGTAGAGCTGCCTGTATTTCTCAGTGGTGTGTGCACACTTAGCATGCACAAGAATTTTGATTTAATCCAGAGTAGGGGGCATTAGGTTGGAGGGAAGAAGAGAGAGAGAGGGAGAGAGAGAGAGAGAGAGAGAGAGAGAGAAGCAGATCTGGGGGAGACAGTGTCTAAGCCCCAGATCTGGGCTTTTCTCACACACAGGAATTGAACACTTAGCAAAAGTCAGGCAGAGCCTCCCAGTGCCCAGATGGGACTTACTTCCTCTCATCTCCCAGGGCTGTGGCCTGGTGACTGCTCCGGCTCTTCCAGTCTGGGGCTCCTCCCCAGTAGAGAATGCAATTCCCTGAGCTGGACACTGTCAGACTTCCTTGGTCTCCTGAATCGGGAAGTCACAGACAGAGTCTTGTGTTGGCAGTAGTGACCTTCTAGGTCACCTGGTGTCTTTCTCATGCTACCAAGGAGAAAACTGAGTCCTGGACATTGCAATCTACCGTAGGCAAGGACAAGTGACCAACTTAATGTTCTGTGGAGTCAGGCACAGAGATGGGGAGCTAAGTTCTTTTTCTTTTTCTTCTTTTTTGAGACAGGGTTTCTCTGTGTAGTTTGGTGTCTGGCCTGGAACTTACTCTGTAGACCAGGCTGACCTCAAACTCAGAGATCCACCTGCCTCTGCCTTCGAGTGCTGGGATTAAAGGTGTGCGCCACCACTCCCTGCCTTTGCTAGGTTTTTGCTTCACTCTGGTGGAAATGGATAGGTGGAGACGCTGTTCCTGCCCTCATTCTGAAGGCGACGGAGGTGGTGTGGAGCAGAAGCCTGCCCCGTGTTAAATTAAAAGGCAGTGGCAGAACTGGGGCTATACACCTGTCCATCTGAGTCCCAGACCCCTGCCATTGCTGCTCACAATAAGACAGTTATCTTGGGGTGCCTTTGAGAGGAAGAAAAGCCTGTAAATGAAGTTTCTGGTTAAGGAAGAGCGTGGAAGACACAGCCTGGAAGGTTGTGGAGGGCAGAGCTTATGTGCTCAAGCTGATCTACAGTGTCTGGGGTTGGATGAGTGTGTACTTCCTGCATAAAGGAATGAGTAAAAGACTGAAAAGACTGAAGAGGGTAGTGAATGAGGCTGTCAGAGGAAGGGAGTGGGGGGGTCTAATGTTGCTCTCCTTTGAGCAGGGACAGAACCCAGATCCAGTACAACCTACAGCCTGGCCTGTTCTTGTGGAGGGCCACTGTGAGAACTGTGCTTGGGTAACTGGATATCCTTCTTTTTATAGGGAAAAGGGGATGGTTTACGTGGTATGATAATGATTTAACAAGCATTAATGAATAAGTTTTCGGAACCCAGTGTCTCTGATCGTCACCTGTTTGAACCTCCCAGTACCTGGTGTTGATGAGCCTGTCTCTGTCACTGTTTCCTCTAACTATTGGCACTAACCTCAGTCTGTTTACTGAGGGCTCACCATACACCAGCCATCGTGTGTGGCCTTTTGTGCATCCCATGAAATCTTCTGACTGATCCTGAGCCCTTGGGACTGAAATCCATTCAGGTTGACCAGGCTGGAAAGGTAGAGCTGGGGGAGGGTGTGCGTGCGAAGCTGGATCCTTCATATTCTTCACTTCTGTCCTTCCTCTCTCCTTCTGATAGTTTTCTAGCTCCTGTGGATGGCGGGGAAGGTGAATTCAACAGCATCTCTGTCTCTAGGAAGCTTCAAGTTGAGGAAATAGAAATGACTTGCATGACAGTCCCCAGCTGTAATAACCTTAGCCATCAGGACAAGGCATCCCACGGGTCAGTGCTGGTTGCCGGTACCCTGGATGCCAGTGTTCTGATTGGAGAAGGGGCTGTAGTTTTCCATTTCTGCTGCCTGTCAAGGAAGACAGAGCACTAGGAGGTGGAGTCTCACATGGAAAGTTCTCAGGTCTGGCAGAGATCAAGGCTGCAACCTTGGTGCCTCTGCTCAGCTGATTGGTGTCTTAAGCAAGTCCTTTCTATTCTGAAGCTTAGTGACGTTACCCAACATGTGTTAACTAAACTTGTCCAGTGCGTTAGACGCCTACCTAGGTGCTGAGGCACCCTGGTGAGCAAGACAGACTCTGGGCATCATAGGCCCACCCACTGCAGGTAGGGAGGTAGGTGACCACATAGAATTGGAGTAGAGAGAGTTGTGAGCCATCTCTTCATGGGGGAGTTGACACTAGATTATCATCTTTTAATTTTCTTTAGAGTTTATTTTTAAGACAGTATCTTATCCTATGTAGCCTAGGCTGGACTTGAGCTGACAAGCCTCTTACTTCTGTGTCCTGAGTTTTAGGATTATGAGCATATACCATCACACGTGACTGGGGCCAGATTGTGGAGGCTGGGTGATTTAGAGTGATTATTATTATACGTTGTTCAGACTTGCGGAGCACTGGTGGGTTTTGACATGTTTTTATGTACAAAGTCTCATTTAACGGTTGTGCCATTTTGACCCAGTCAGAGTTGAAGAGGAAGGGGAGGGAGACAGCAGTCGTCATGGGGACACAGGAGGGCATGCGAGGTCACCTAGCTAAAGGGACGCTTGAGGTTAGCGTCCCCAGAAGAGGCCCTTATGTTGAGTAGCTAGGTGCCCAGACAAAGATTTGTAGATGAGTTCTTCATTAAAGAAATGCTTCCTCAGGACCTAGGAGTGATGGGAAGCCTGGGAAAAGAGGAAGCCACACAGGGCTGTGTGCTCAGGGCGGCAGTCAGAAGGGACAGCTCAGCCTGGCCTCCTGGGAGCTCTGGGTGAGCTTTAGAGTTGCCCCGGAAGAACTGGGCTCCTTTATGTCTGTGCTGACCACCAATGACTACAGTTCTGCAAATGTAGTCGGAATGGCTTCTAGAGACCCATGGCCAGTCCCCTGAGGCAGAGCAGAGGGGACCTGCGAGGCAGGGGGGTGGGGAGGTGTGCAGGGCGACAGGGAGGAGAGGAATCAGAACACAGCATGAACTGGGTATGGCTTTGAGGCTCTGAACGGTAGTGTTTTGAATCAGTGTGAGGTAAGGAGTTAAGGTTTTCAGTCACAGATATGGGTGGTACTAACCTGAGGATGGATGAAACCCAATAGCTAAAATGGCCTCGCCTAAGTGGAAAGTACCAACGCTATTGATTAGGCCACTGAATTGTCTAATGTGTTTAAAAGTCAATATGCTGACAATGTCAAGCAAACAGTAATTCTTTTGTTCTTGCAGTAATCATCGTTAGCATGAAGTTTACCCTTTTAGCAAATTGCTGTACTTATAATAGCATACTGTCAATTGTAGACATAGAAAGGAACTTGCAGTATAGCTAATCTCTCTAAAACCCAGTGATCTTCCATCTAAGCAATAACTTTTTTATTGTTGCTGTTTTTTATGTTTTCATTGCTGGGAGTTGAACTTTGGGTCTCATTCATAGTAGGCAAGTGCTCGTCCACTGACTACGTTTTATTTATTCTGAGACAATGTCTTGCTGAGTTGCTCAGGCAGGACTGAATTTGTGATTCTCTTGCCTCAGCCTCTTGAATAGAGCTTCTGGATTATAGGCATGTGCCAGTCTGTCATCATGCTTGGCAATGACTCTTGAAACATTGTCTAAATTGCCTTCAAGTTATACTAGCAGGGGTGTGTGTGCATGCGTTGGTAATGCTGGAGATTAAACCCAGAACTTGGCATGTGTTGGGTAAATACTGTACCACTGAGCTACACTCTCAGACGTTGGCAGGTTTACTTCTAATTGAGTGTTGGTCCCTATCATGATCAAGAAGATGAAATTCTTAATTGGGGCTCCTCTACTCTGTAGTGACCTGTGAATGATGACCCAGTTTCAGCTGCTCAGCCACACTCATGTTCAGTACTGCCAGTGTCCACCCACATGGCTAAATGCAAGACTAAATTATACAGTCATGAATAAGAGTGAACCAAAGCATGGCAATGATAGGACATTTGATGATAGTTCTTGGTAGGATAACTCAGTAGAGTGTATTTTTTTTTCTCCTTGTCCAAAAACATTATTTTGGTATACTTCTTCTACACAGGCCATCATGTGAATTATGGATCATCATGATATCCCCAAAGATTGCATGTCTCCTAGTAAATCTGGGACCCCAGTAATAGACCTTTGCTCTGTTTAAACCAACCAACCGACCAACCAACCAACCAACCAACCAGCAAACCAGCAAACCAGACTAAAAGCAGGTCTTTCTACTGGCCAGGCAAAGAGCACGAACAATGTTCACAACAAGATGGATATTGGGTTCATTTTAGTGGAAAGAATACAGCATGAGGGGAGAGTCTACTAATATGTACCTTATAATGTTACGATGCACAACTGTAGTGTTGCCCTAAAGGCAGAGTGAAAACAATGTTTTAAGAGTTGTGTTTTTGTATCAGAAACCTCCTTTGGAAAGGTTTGGGGTCTCTCGGTACTTTAAAAGCTTCTACACTGTCAGCCTGTCCAAATGCTAAGACCCGGGAAATAACTTCATTGAAAATTGGGTAACACAAACACCTGGTGCAAATTTAGTGTAGCAAAGTGGAGCTGGTGACATCTGTGTCCTCTGGCTACAGCCTCTCCGCAGGCAGCAACCTGACAGGCCTCTTCAGTGTCTGCCCACAGAGCCCCACAAGGAGAGGCATCTTGGAACCTTCAACTCTTCTGCAATTGGTTTGGGAAAGTCTTTTCTTTTTCATATTCTCACATTTTTGTCTTTTAAGCCTTTGTTGTGTTTTTTTTCTTTTGTTGTTTTGTTTTAAAGATGGACTTTCTGCGGTTGATATACTAACTATACATGTGTCTTAGTTCTCTCCTATTGCTGTGGCAAAAAAAAAACCCACCATGATTAATGCAACTTACAGAAGAAAATGTTTACTGGGGCTCAGGGTTCCAGAGGGCTAAAGTTTATAACCATTATGGCCAGGAGTATGAAGTATGGTGGCAGGCAGATGAAATGGTGTTGGAGGAATCCCTGAATGCTTAAAAATTGAGCCAACAACCATGAGGCAAGGTTAAAATACATATTGGGCACCAGAGAATGGGGAAAGCAGCCATGAGTACATTGTGGGCCAACACGTTTTTTTAATAGGAAGTAAATCTACAGGGTGGAGGTCAAGAACTGCCCAGGGTAGCTGGTGCCCGGGAGAGCTCGTTTCTAGTTAGCTGCTCTCTCATGCCAGACGGGCTGTGGAATGCAGGTCTGGGCAGCTTGCTCTCTTGCCATCTTGCCACAGGTGTTTCTCTGTGAGCCTGGATGGTCTTGGCTTTGGTATTGAAAGCTGGTTTAGCTCACCCCTTAGGCATGAGTTTGCTACCTGGGTTCTCCTATAGTCTTCTTTTTTTTTTTTTCTACTGGCAGCCAGCCGCAGTTACTGATGCCTGCTGGGCTCCTTGCTGGTGGCTGGGCAACCCTTCCTTTTCCCTTCCCACACCTCAACCTCTGGTCTTGTGGAGCTTGGCACCCAAGAGCCAGTTAGACTAGTTTCTGCCTAGCCCCAGCTTGGGCAACTAACTATCTAAGGCCTTGCTCAGTCTAACCTTGCTTCTCCTGCTCTCCTATTTACCTTTCATTGATAATCAACTGGTAGATATCATTTCAGGGGAAGTGGCCTGGCAGGGAGGAAAGTGCCATGGAGGAGCTGGGAATCCAGAAGGGTTGGGTTTGAATTCTGGCCTGACCTGCTATCTGTATGACCTCGGGCCAGGGGCCATACCTTCTGGCCCCTGGACTTCTGTATCTGTGAAATGGGATCGTGGAGACTTAGCAGCATGTAGATACAGTAGTCTCTCTTCTTTGTTTCCCATGCTGTGCTCTCCAGAGTGGCAGGTTGCGGCTGGGGTGATGAGCTCTGTTTTCCCTGGGCTCCCTGCAGAAGCCACGCGGAGGGGCATGGTAGGCAAAGAGGTATCGGTGGCGCGCTTGCAGAGCTGACATCCTGTGGATTTAGAATCCTTAGTTGGATCTGGCTGTTTTCTATGCTCTTTCGTTACTCTCGCTAGGAGATGGGGCATGGAGTCAAGTTTGTCCTTTGGCGTGAAGTGCTGCTGTTGCTACAGACCGGCCAAAGGTAGAGGCACCGGCTTTGTGAGCAGTTCAGCTCCTATCTTGGTCCTGGAAGAGACCATGTCTTACTTCAGTCTTTTGAAGTCCTGGCTGGCTGAAGAGATCTTGAACAAAACACAAGGTGTTTTCATGGTCTTCTTAAGGTCCCCTGTTAGTTCACAGGAGCCTGCCCTGTGTCCTACACAATTCCAGAAAATTCACAAGTCTAAGAGATGTGTAGGCCACTTTTGACTTACGGGCCTCACACAGGGTGGTGGCCAGCGACTTGGTGAAGTTCTGTGGTCTCCTTTGCCCACCCACCCCTCTTCCCATCCTCTTCCCCGAAGACTGCTGGCGCTGTGGTCCTCTCTAAGGGCTGCTGGCCAGGTGTGGCCTTGCATTTCCCCGGGGCCTCCTCAGCCCCAGCCGCTGTTTTTCCCAGCACAGTGCCTCCAGCCCAGTGACACAGGGGATTCCCAAGGAGCACCGAGAACACACAGGTGTCTGGAGCCTCTTCCAGATCACTCAAAAGTGTGGGAAGCAACCGTGGTATTTGTTGGCTTAAGAATTGTCCCATTAGGGCTGGATGCTTCAGTGGGTAATGGCATTTGCCACCAATCCTGAACACTTGAGTTTGGTAGAATGAGAAAACCAACTCCTGCAACTCCCACAAGATGTTCTCTGACATTAATACATACAATATTGCACGTATACACATAGACAGACAGACGGACGGACAGACAGACAGGCAGACAGATAAAATGTAATTAAAAAAAAAATCACCCCATAGTAAATCAGCTTGGGCAATACAGTGAGACTTTATGAAAGAGAAAGAGAGAGAGAGAGAGAGAGAGAGAGAGAGAAAGAGAGAGAGAAAGAGAGAGAGAAAGAGAGAGAGAAAGAGAGAAAGAGAGAGAGAAAGAGAGAGAAGCCTCGACCTATAGCATATATTAGGGCAACTATGGAAACTAGTTGTTTATTTCAAAATAGCTGGTGGAGAGAATTTTGAATGTTTGCATCATGGGGAAATGGAAAATGTCAGAAAGGACAGACATACCAGTGTCTTAGTTACTTTTCAGTTACGTGACAAAACATCATGACCAAGGCAACTAAGAAAAGCAAGCATTGAACTGGACTTCCGGTTTTAGAGGGGCAGAGTCCCTGACGGAGGACCGAAGGCATGGCGGCAGGAACAGCTGAGCACTCACATCTTGATCCAAGAGTAGGAGGCACAGAGAGACTCGCTGAGCATGGTGTGGGCTTTTGAAACGTCACAGCCCACCACCAGTGACACACCTCCTCCAACAAGGCCACACCCAATCTTCCCCAGACAGTTGTACCGACTGGGGACCAAGTATTCAAGCACAGGAGTCTGGGGCAGCCGTTCTCGTTCATACTTTCGCAGACACACACCTTGGTCTGATCATGATAATTGTGTGCATGTGTTCAATCGTCATGCTGTATCCCCAGAGACAGGGTTATTATGTATCAATTCAAAAACCTCCCGAGGTGATTTCACAAGTATAAGTCCCCCATTTAAAAGTAGGGGAGTGGCTCTTTATCTCCGGGTTAAATTATGTGCCAGGCACTCATGAACAAACTAGGTCCAATCTCTAGGACCTAAATAATAAGTAAATGAAGTGCATTTTACAAACCTTCCTGTGTGTGTGGGGGGGGGCACATCTGTTCAATGTGATGATGGCGTCCTGTCTCTCCCTCACCTCCTGTGTGCTGGAGCTACAGACACCCAGCATCCCAAGATGCCTTCATCTTGCTGTTCCCAGTCATGCCCTCGGGAAGCTTAGAGTGTGGTTAGTGTACTAAGAAAAGACTAGACTCATGGGAAAATAACAACACAGCTAGGTTTCGTCCCCTTGGTCAGCTGCCCTTAAACTTGGGTCCACATAGGGATCAGTGGGAGTCTTTTGAAATGTGTGCCTTCTAACCCATCCCACTTGATTTAGACTGAGCATTTTGAGGGGGAAGCCCGAGCCAGAACTTTCTCAAGTGGATTCTCCAGGGGTCTGAGTCTGCACCAAAGTCCCAGTTTCCATCTGTGAGTTGAGAGACAGGAGCCTGTAGCCGGCTGGAGTCAGTGAAGGCATCAGGAGGGTCCTGAATTTAACCTTCCACTTCTGGACACAACACTGGGGTCCTCCCCCTCCACTCTGGCACCTGATGATTTCTGGGCTTCTTGCCCTGGCACCTGGCTGCTCAGGCCTTTTTGGTGCTACCTCGCTAGATCAGAAAGTATCTGCTTGGGACTATCTGGGTGCCACCAAGACAATGAGTTGTTGCCATTAAGCTTCTAGATCTAGTTAATTGGAGTGGACGCTGAGTTTCACTTTGGATCTGAAGCCTCAGGAATCCTAGGGATGTGTTCTCTCACCCCCCTTGGGTGGGTAGGAGGAGGTGGTGGGCAAACAGCTTTTCAGACATTCGTAATGTTTTCCTGGCTTCTTGGGATGGAGAGAGCATTTATCTGCCTCAGAGCAGAAAGGGTGGAGTATACATGAGTATCCCCCACCCTCATCCCCTGGGTAACTCGGCAGCACATCTCTGTGACTGGGCATCAGAGAGACCAGAGCAGAGAAGGCTGACGTCCTCGAAATCTGATCTCCCCCTGTTATTACATGTGGCTTAGAGTCCAAATTGTTCCCCCATCCCACTTCACTCATGATTCAGGATGGGGCTCCAGAGGCTTCGAGATGTGGTTTGGGGTGAGGAGAGCAGTTATTTAAGAGTAGCCCCAGATCCTGGTGTTTGCATCTTGTAATTAGCTTGGTTGAGGGGCCCATGGCCTCCCTGGGCTGTGGTCACCCTATTTTCATGTAATTCCCCCGGCACAGTTTACCATCTAGATTTTATAGGGAAAGTCTTGTCTGCAGTCAGAGAGTGTTAATACTACAGTTAGAATGTGGTGGCTTCTAGGAGACCTGAAAGCACACGTGTCCTTGGAGCTCTTGGCCACAGTGAGGCTGTGGAGACACAGGCTTCCCTCTGCCACCCAGCAGAGCTGAGTCTTTGCCCAGAGTGGTTCGGGGCCCCTTAGGCCATCTCTCCTTAGTCTTGAACAATGATGGCTCCGTTTGGATTTTGATTTGGGAATTGAGGAGCCTGTCTCTCTTAACACAATCGAGATTTCCTTTAAACAGATGTGAAGTCATTACAAAGTTTAACAATGGATAAAATAAAATGAATGCTAATCTGAATACTCCAGGGTGGCTTTTATTTATTTTGTTTTTACAGAACTTGGGGTGATACTCAAGGCCTCATACATGCTTGGAAAATGTTCTACCACTGAACTATACTCTTATTTCCTCAAAAGCATTTTTCAGACATAATGTTTCATGTGGAAAAGGTGATAATTGAGTCTTTTTTTTTTTAAGGTCTTTTCACAGAGATTCAGAGTTCTCTTTAATGGCTGTGTTATCCTTATCCATTTCCCCTTCCTTCCTTCCTTCCTTCCTTCCTTCCTTCCTTCCTTCCTTCCTTCCTTCCCTTCCTTCCTTCCTTCCCTTCCTTTCTCTTTCTTTCTTTCTTTCTTTCTTTCTTTCTTTCT
>CABHPQ010168371.1:9323-40356 GCA_902168405.1 Peromyscus aztecus | reverse complement strand
GTGCAGAGCACTTAGAAACTGGAGATTCCGAGGCCAAATTAGAATTACAATTCAGAGTCCTGGAGAGAAGGGCAGCCAGCCCCAGGGCTCTGCAGAGAAGCTGAAGGCGCTGAGGATTGGTCATGTCTGTGTGATAAAGCTGCTGAAGGCCGAGAAGGAGCAGTCCAAGAGGACTTTCCACCAACCGAGGTGGAAAGACCTTAGAATACACAGGTGTGGGGCCGAATCTTCAGAGAATATTGTCTCAGTATTGACAGCAAATTAGTTTTAGCCCGAGGCTGCTCTGGCCCCTCCACAATAGCATTCACAAGCCCCAGAAGGGTCTGATGCCAAGTGACGGCACAGCAGGATGAGACCCAGAACTGTGCAGGAGGATGACAGGAGCTGGGGAGCCGTGACGGATATCCCAGTGACTGGCATGTCGTCAAAAATAACCAGACGTGCAGAAAACGAAGACTCACAATGGGAGACCAACCAATCAGAGCCCCTCAAGTGACAGAATCTCACAGGCAAAGATGCCAAAACAGCTTTAGAAGCACGCTGTGTGTATTTGGCAAGGAAGAGGAGACCAAGATCATGTGTAGAGAGAAATGAAACATGCAGAAAACCTTGGACATTTGGAGATGAAAAATATATGAGAAAAACATACTAGATGGAAGTCACTGGAAAATGAAGCAGAAGACCAGAATTTGAAGCTTCAGAGAATTGTTCAGAAATGTCAGCTTCAAACCAAAGGGGAGAGAATGAAATAAACAGGGCATCGGCTCCCCAGGGTTAGCAAGTCCTCTGGCCGGTGTGTAATAAGCATTCTAGAAAGAGATGGGAGGCAGGGAGAGGAACTAATATTAATTCTCTTGTTTATTGGCCATTTGTCATTTATTAGTAATGACTGAAGTTTATCTGAATTTGATGAAACTTGAAACTCTTCAATCCACATAGCTTAGCAAGCTCTGTGTATGCTGAGCATGGCAGGAGCCTTGTGATGACATGCTGTAAAGACCGCTGGGAACCATGACAGAGACAGAACCTAGAAGTAGCCAGAACTTTTAAAAGGAAACACGTGTACATAGACACATATGAACACACAAATGTGTACATGCCCCAGACACATATACACATGCATGTGCATACATGCCCCATATAAAAGCAGTGGAATGAGACACAACAAGCGTGTGGCTGGAAACCATGTAAGTGAGAAGACAATGTGTTGGCGTCCTAACACACTGGGGGAGGGTCCATCAAGAGTGATTTTTTCTTTCACTCAGTAAAAATATTATGCAAAATTGGAAAAAAAGTAAAGGCCATTTTGGACAAATAAAAACCCATAGAACTTCTTGTCAACGCATCAGCCACACTGGAAATGTTAAAGGGAACCCTTCCCGGAGGAGGAAAATGCTTCCAGATGGAACTCTCCATCTATGCAAAGTCACCAAGGAGCTGGGAAGTGTGATGCTTAGAGGGAGGAGAAGGTGGAATTCAAGGTGACCTCTTTTTGTCTCTCTGAGATAATTCACTGTTTAAAACAGAGCAAAAAACAGTAGCAATGTGTTATTTGGGTTCCACCTTACATGAAATGAAATCTGTAAGACTAGCTCAAAGGGTGGCTGGGTGGAAGTATGTTGTTGAGTGCTCCTGATACTGCAAATTGAGATAACATTGTCTGAAGGTCTGGGCGACTCACTGGGACATAGTCTCAAAAGAAAAGTCCAAAGAGGGTTGGGGTGTAGCTCAGTGGTAGAGCAATTACCTGGCCTTGTGAGGTCCTAAATTTAATCTCCAGTCAGGGAAAAATGAATATAATTTAAATATAAGTCACAAGCAGATTTAAAAAAAAGAAAGGAAAAAGATTTCCTCTGAGACACAAATGAACAGAAGCCTGGGCAGGCCTGTCGATAGCTGGTGAAGGGGATTCCAGATGGAGACTGGCACAGGGGAGAGAAGTCACCTCATAGTGATAGTCAGATCACCCCAAGGACAAAAATCCTACTGTGTGTAGCAGGGGTCTCGGCCTATGTCCATCATGAAGGGAGCACTTTCCAAGTTCTTTTACGAGGCCAGCATTACCCTGACATCCAAACTAGTCAAAAATACCTCAGATAAAGACTGCAGATGAGTCTCTGTTGTGAATACAGATTTCACAGACTTCCTAGCAAAGTATGAATGAGTCAAATCCAGCAACATATAATAAGAATACGGTGTCTGATCATGTTTACACCAGGAATGGAAATGTTGCCTCAACATTTGAAAACAAGTGGATCTTATTCACCACACAAAGTATCAGAAAATCACATGATCATTGCAGTCTTGCCTCCTCTGGGGGATGGATGTGGAATCCAAGACCCCCAGAGAGTACCAAACCCCATTCATACCTCATGGTTTCCTGTGTACCTGCAACACTGCCGCAGAGCACCATGGTTAACCTGTCACTCTGTGTCCCGTGACCTGGTCTCTCCTTGGCAACATGACTCTTGTGCTTTGGGAGCATTATTAAGCAGAATAAAGGGGACTCCAACATAGGCACTTCAGTACCAGGGCAGCCCATCTGTTAACTGAGATAGTGCTGAGAGATTAAGGGTTGAGCAGCACATACAGAATGGATACACCAGACAGAGGGTGGATTTTAATACCGAGCAGAAAGAAGGAGGTGCCATATTACTAAGAATGGTGAAAATTTTATACCGTACAGAATGTTTACTTCTAGCATTTTCCATTTAGTATTTTCAGACTGTGGTTGACTGTGGGTAACTGAAACCATGACATGCAAAAATGTAGATGGGGGTACTGTGTACAGAAAACATATTTACCAAAACTCACCATCCATTAATGATTGAAAAAAAGGGAAGGAACTGTGCTAATTATACATAAACAAGAACTCAGCACAGCTGTGGGCACCTGCAGACCCGACATTTCCCTCTGTGCTAGAGACTGAGTCCTCTCTAAGGTTGGATATGTGCTCCAATGAACACTCTGTGATCCCAGCTCTGGGAGAGTGGAAACAGGCAGACTGGCCAGCCTGCCTAGCTTGCTCAGTGACCCCAGGTCTCAGCGAGAGATCCTAGGTCAAAAAAAAAAAAAAAAGAAAGAAAAGAAAAAAAAAGAAAAAGGTGAATGGCTGCAGGCTGCAGAGAAACCATACCCAAGATTGACCTCTGAGCTCCATCCATGCAAGCAGCGCGCGCGTGCGCGCACACACACACACACACACGGACACACACGGACACACACGGACACACATGCACCACTATGCACACACAAACACACACACTTTGGAAAGAGGGGTCAGGTCTAAGCAGTCTTTCCACCCCTTAAACATGCAGCCAGCAAGAGGATGGAAAGAAAAATGTGAGTTTTCTTGGCCACGTCGGCTCAGTTTCCTCGGCTTTTGGCTTGGAGTTTGTTTTTCTCCTCTCACTCCTGAGAGGCGGGAGAACCCAGCCTGAACCACAAGGCCAGCCCTCACATGTCACCCTGCCTCTGGGGTCCTGGCAGGGCTCGTTGCTCTGCTTCTGCTGCCTGCGTAAAGTGCAGCGTGCCCTCCAGGGATGGAGGAGGATGCCTGGGTCACAGGACACCGTAGGACCGTGTCCAGGTACCGGGGGCACAGGGGTTCTGTCCTGTGATGGAGCCAGCGCTGTCACCGTCTCTTGCGAAGTCTCTGCCTCGTTCACTTTGCTGCAGTGGACTCCAGGAACAGGCTCTCTGCCTCAGGGAGACCTGGGGTCTTCTCCCAACATGGCAGAGCCAGAAACAACTCCAGACTTCAGGGTTGCTTAGCACAGGGGCACCAGGCCTGTGCCCTGGGAGGAAGGATTCTTCCCTTGAAATCAAGTATGTTAAGAGCTGTGGGACCATCATGGCAGGCCTGATCCAGCTTGCCCAAGGGGAAGTACATCTACACACACACCCAGTGTGCTCAGTGCTCATACACACACACCTGTGCACAGACCCTCACACACCTTTACTCCTGTGCACTTAGACTCACATACACAGCACTCATACAGACTGGCACATACCATTGCCTATGTGCACATGGATTCACTCAGCCTGTATTCATGTGCATGAGTGAACACACACACACACACACACACACCACTTACATGCACATAGACTCACATACACAGTACTTAATACACCCATCACTCATGCACACAGACTCACACCATTGCTCATGTGCATACACACACACACACACACACATCATTCACATATAATCTATTCACTTACACTGTCACTCATGCACATACATGCATAGTACAAATATGCAAACTCATTCATGTAAACACTCGTAAGACACACATTCATATGTTTATACCCTCACACATGTATGCTTGAACACATCCACTTTCTCACATGACAGTCTACCCATCATCCACTCTTTCACATCCACGCTGCAGCTCTCACACAATAACACTCTTCATCCATCCTCTTACATGCCCAGGGCAGGCTCTCTCTCACTCCCTCCGCCTCAGAGCATTCTGGTCTCTCTACTCTGCCCAGCTGCAATGGTCGTGATGTCCCTCGGTGCCATCGTGATTAATGTTTTAAATTCCTCGGTGCTCAGAAGGGGCCGCACATTCCATAAGAGTGCGGGGTGGGCCTGGACCTTCCTTCCAGGGTGCTACCATCCCCTCTTTATTCAAGAGCAACTCTGTGTTCCGTGGGGTCTCGAGGTTTTGCCAGTAGCCTCCCATCTTGGCCTTTCCTACCTAATCAGCCATTAATAAGTAGGGACTGGTGAACCATGGGTAAAGATGGGCTTCTCCCCTGTTAAGCCTAGCGGGCTTGATGGGCTGAGGTGCTGGGCCCCCAACTCCACTGGTGGGTTCCCGTTGTGTGCACCTGAAAGGGTGAGATAAAACCTCAGCATCTGGAATGCTAGTTTCGGTGGGGCCAGTCTTTGGAGCTTTGGGGGCTACTGTTCTTCTAGAGGGGAACAGGTGGGATTGAAAGCTAGAAGATGGCTTCACATCTCAGTGCCAGCTTGGTGCCTCACACAGAAGAGGCTGCAGAGTGCGTAGCACTGGCTTCTAGGGGGTACAGGCTGCTATACCCACACCGTGGTGTGTGTGTGTGTGTGTGTGTGTGTGTGTGTGTGTGTGTGTGTGTGTGTGTGTGTGCGCGCGCGCTCCTCTGCACTGGAGAAATATGTGCCAAGTAAAATCAACACTGCTCTGGCTGGGGAGAGCTCCCCGTTCCCCATTCTGGTCTGAAGAGGGGATTTGGCCAGAGGATCCAAGGGAGCTGCTATGATTCAAGGAGTTCCTAAGAGATCGGAGACACTGAACTCAGGAGATGAGAGTCTAGATGATACAGAAGCAATGTTTATCATGTCAGAAGTTTCCAGCAACTTAGCAGGTAGAGGTGGGGTGAGGTTCTGGGGGGTTGAGGGCCTGTGGGAGGTACCTTCTGTCTCAAGACCCAGCAGAGTTCTAGCTGCAGCTACCTGGTCTAGGTGTGCGGTGGTGCTGGCATGACCTGTGTGTGTAGTGGAGGTCCCTGCTGAAGGCTGTCTGGGCTGCAGCTCACCTGGTAGATGAGGCCTTGGCATGTGAGTTGGGTGTGGATATCAAGCCACCTCAAAGCAGAGGGACTCTAATGACATGCCTGGCCTAGGGAAGCTCTGCACTCAGCTCTTCTGGGTTCCCTGAGCAGCTGGCACCTGGCCAGGGTGTCTTTGTGGTTTCTTGAGAATGGATACTTGCTCTGTGATGAAACTGTAAACCACATGGGATGCAAGAGAGAAAGTGACCGCCCTCACTGTGACATCATGCAGTGTAGGTGATGAGAACCGCTTGAGAGTGCCCCAGCCAAACGGTGCAGGAAGCCTGTTAAGCAGCAAGTCACCAGCCGTGGACCCAACACCCCTGCTGCATGCTCATTCGGGGTCTTTTCTTCTTTCCTTTTCTTTGGCTTGAAGAAATGTCTGTAAATTGAATCTTAGCAATACCAAGAGACTCCCAAATGTGGTTTATAAAAACAGACTGAAGTCCAGCTTAATTCCAGATTGCCTGTGTTTCTTTCTTTTCTTTCCTTTTCTTTTTTTTTTACATCTGTGAAATCAAAACCAGACTGCGTGCTTTATTAAAATGCGCTGGCTAATGCTAATTTTTTTCCCATGGCTGGTGGACTAGGGCTCAGCCTGTGATGTTTATCTTGGAGGGTCTCGAATCCTTTTGGTCTTCTTCTGCTCCTCTGTGCTGCCCCTGTCTCCCGCAGCAGGGTCTCAGGATAGTGGTCTGGAAAGACAGACAGTGTGGGCGGGGCAGTGCCTGAATGGGCGGGGCAGTGCCTGGATGGGCGGGGCAGTCCCTGGGCCTCCCTGGGGGCTCTGCATGCTTCTCTTGCCAGTCACAAGAAGCTGCTGACTCTTCCTCACCATGTCTCCTTTTATGACCCCATTTCCACTTTGGAGCTCAGGTCTTGGCTCCAGCTGCTCCTGCACGCAGCTTTCAGACAAAGCCAAGCTTTCCCACCTCCACAGTTTTGCCCTCACAATGACCCTTGCCTGGAGTGCTTCTCCTCCTTGGCCTGGTCAGCTCCACAGCCTTCCAGTGTCCAGTTCCTGTCCTACCTCCTCCATGACACCTCCAAATGCCTCCTTGAATCCCAAGCTCTTCCCTCAGCTCCCTAAGCACTAGTGTAATCCATTGTCAGAGTGTTCCCAAGTCTTGGGGTGAGCTCCTGGTGCAATGTTCATGTCCTCATCCACCTGGGAGGTTGTGGCAGTCACCCTGAGTGCTAGGCTGCCATGTCGAAAAGGATGGAGAGGCTGTGCCTAGCTCCAAGGACAGCATGCTGGTGGTCAGTAGCATCTTGTCCTATGCCAAGAAGGAGGACCTGGCATCTCTGGACAGATACCTCTTGGTCTTCTAGTGCTCAGCTAGTAGGTGTGTCCTTTTGACATGGCAACACGACCTTGTCACCTACAACTTATGTTGAGAAACTACACAGTCAAGTTACAATAACATAAGAAACAAAAATCACGAGAAGCTCAATATTTTAAGTAAGTTTACAATTTTATGTTGGCCACATTCGAGCTGTTCTGGGCCGTGTGGGTACGTGCATCTTCAGACTGCAAGTTGGATATGCCGTTGAGAACTCCAGGGGCTGCTGGGGCCCAGTAGGCCATCCCAGGGATTCTGACTCAAGCCTGAGAGGGCTGGAATTTGCATTTCTAGCCAGCCTGGGACTGCTTTTGTCGGGATATTGTATCACAGCAACAGAAAAAGTCACTGTTACAGACCCTGTGGCTGCACATAGGGGAATCCAGCCTGGATGGCCTCCAGCACCAGTGGAAATACTGATGCGGTGGGGAAGGGGGGTGTCAGAGCTCAGAGGAGCATCTGATGGGCAGCTCAGCCCAAAGCAGCCCCAGGACATTGGCTTTGTGTCTGTGACTCAGGTCACTCCCCACCCGAGCCCTGAGGACAGGCAGTGGGTGAAGGGCTGGATTACATGGCTATTCTTGGAGCTGGGCAATCCCATCCAGACTACATGTGTTGAAGAAAGATGTCAAGGTATGGCCACTAGAACTGTACAATAGATGCCAGATTGAACCAGTTACCTGTGTATGGATGGAAAGTCTGGGCTTTGTGGGATACAAGATGTCTCTAAGCAGAACACATTTGGAGCCAGCCATGCCTTCTGAGCATGTCGGAAGTGGATTCTCCACAGGCTGTAGTGTGCAAGAGGGAGCTGCAGCACACAGGCTGCTTCTATTCCCTTTGAGCTGAAGGAAAGAAACAGGAAGAACATAGTGTCGTATGCAGTGCGCTCTGGGAAGTAAGGAAAGAGATTTTGTCATGGACACAGTCACACACACCAGCAGCCAGTCAGCTTTCTCTCAAGCACCAGTGACGTTCTGAGGTTTACAGGAACAAGACTAGCTGCCTGTGTTCTCCTGAGGGCCCCATCTCAGGGTGTCTGAGAACCCCCAAAGCACTGTTCACTTAGCCAGTCACTGGGCTGCACATAAATGATGTTCATGGCTCCTCAGCTGCCTTGAGAAGGGGGCAGAGTTGTTCCTGGGACCCAGTGAGGACACCCGGGAGCATGTGCTGTGCCTGTGGGGGCTTGTTTCCTTTCAGTTGAGTATCTGTATTGTCACTCTCAGATACCACCCATCTCTGGCAAAGGAATGGAGTGTGGGACCCAGAGCTGTGGGTTCAGGATGGTGTGTGGGAAGAGGCTGTGGTTGAAGGACAGGCTCTCCCAAGTGCCCCTGTCTCTCTGGGGCAGACATGAGCATCTGTGGCTGGTAGTGGCCCCGTGTTCTCCTGCCTTCTGTGCCCATGTCCTTCCACTGTGATCTCATTTCCCGGAGTAGGGATGGGCTCGGCCAGGCCTGCAGCCCTGCCTTCTGCGTGTTTGAAGCAGCTTATGCCTCTCGGGCCCTGCTTCCTGTGGGTCCTTGGGTGGCCATGCTGTAAGGAAGACAGGCCGGGCCATGGACACACGCCATGGCTGTTCCCAGCCTGGTGGCAGGGAGTTATCCCATTCCATAGTTATCCCATCCCATTCCATAAAATTCCACGTGGATTTTAGGAGTGTTTGCAGCGACGGCGGCTTCGCCTCACGTCAGTGAATCACTGAGTCCCCACACTGCTAGGTAGGGCCGCCGTCTGTGGTCTCAGGAGGTTGCTGCTGTGATCTGTTTCCATTGTGCCAACAGCCCTTCCATCCTCTAAGGCAGGTGGGGGTCCCGTTAGGATTGCTTTGGTCACTCGTGCTTGGATGGTGGATCTGTCTGTTGACCCCTCTTGGGTACGCACAGCCGTTCCACAGCCCGCTTACCCGTCGGACCACAGGGCTCTGCTGTGGAGACTTGGCTTTACTGTACCCGTGGGTCTAAATGACTGTCCACATCTCAACCACATATGCTTCTCGGGTCCTGAGGTAATGTGGTTTTCAGAAACCAGTGTCAGGGGACGGGATAGTAACAGGTATCCCACATAGGGTGGTGTTGTTGGGTGTTGCTGTTTATAGCAAGAAGGACTTGTCTAGAGTTGCTGTAGGGCTTTGAGACCACAGGGCTGTCAGTAACTTAGTGCCATATTGGGGGACTCTACAGTCTCTTACCTCTATGGGAACTGGGGACTGTCCTTTCCTATTGAGTCACTAGTAAATTCAACCTACTCCTGACCCTGGGTGACATCACCATGGTCCAGTACAGCAGGTGCTGGAGTTCATTCCTTCTCATGAAACTCAGTGGTCTCCTTATTTTTTAAAAAGCAACCCTTTACAGATGGGGAAACTGAGGCATAGGACAGGATCATGGCTAGACACAGCAGGGCTGGGATTTGAACTGGGTACTGTTGCCAAGTGGCACAGCTTCTATTACTCTGGGTGACTCTTTGGATGCCAGAAGGTGAGGTGGAGAAAACAGCAGCCATTGCAGGGGAGGAAGCTCCTGGGTGCTAAGGTTCTGTGAGAGCCCTGAGTCCTTGCAGGGGAAGGGTGGTGGGGTGCCTTCCTTAACTGGGTGGGGTGCTCTGGCAGGCTGCCCTCCTGCTTGTGAAATCAGCTAGCCTGGCACAAGGACCCACATGGCTATCCAACCCATCCTTCATCATGTCAGCCTCGTATGCCAAGCAAAATAGTCAGCTGCTGTGGCTGTCCTGCCAAGCATGAGACCCACGTCAAATGGCCACAGGATAGGGGCATCCTCCTGGGTGTGAGTGACTCTGGTTGGCGGATGAGAAAGAAAATCAGGCTTTATCCACCTGAGAGTGACATTGGCTTTCAGATTGTGAGCAAATATCCCCCATTGCTCCCCTGAGGGTCCCTGATTGTCCCCCATCCTCCTGCTCTATTACTGGGTGTCCTGCTGAAGGCAAGATTGGGGGAGCACCTATGGGGAATGGGAGACAAGATGGCCAGTAGGACTAGGCAATAGAGGGCATCAGCCACAGCCAGGCCTCAGTAGGCTGTTGCTACATGGGACCTGAGTGGAAGGACTGATGTAGCTTATTGCAGGGGACGGGTTTGAGGAGTTAGACTGGAGAGAGTAGCCATATAATCACAAGAAGGTGGGGACCGAGTGCAGAAAGGTGGGAAGGGAATAGATGCTCAGGGCATCCGGGTGGGGGATATGGATTATGTCTCTGACTTTGCTGGTTTGAGCAGTTGGGATTTGGAGACCCTTGGTTAAGCCAGGGTGAAATTACATGAACTATGAGGGATGAAGCAAGGACATGAAATGCTCACTGAACCACACGTTTGTGTGCCCTGGAGGCTGAGGGCAGAAATGAGGGTCAGACAATTGTCTGATGTAGCCTGAGAGACAGGGGCATCTTTATCTGAGCCCCCCAGGAGGTTAAGTGATTTTTCTCAGTCATAAAGAAGTTTAGCTCAGCGTCCAGCCACAGACAGCACATACCATTGGCTTGGCTCTGAGATGCCTGTGGTTCTCATACTCAGTAGGTGACTAGAAACAGTTCAGAGGCAGGCGGCCACTGGAGACAATGTGGGTCACCTCTGGAGCTCATCGTTGAAGGTGATGGATGGAGCCATGGACAGGAAGACAGGAGTCTAGGGAATAGCAGGAAATTGAATCTCACTGATAACAGCTTCCCCTCGGCTGCAGACTGGGCCCAGGGGCAGGGCGGCAGCGACGGTGGTGGCTGAGTCTGGTGACCACTCAGGACTGGTGGAGGTAGGCAGGGCAGGGGCCAGTTCTCCAACTTAGATGACACTTGGTACGAACTGTCACCTGCTACTTATGGTACATGACACTACTTGTTTCTGTCCTTTGTGGTCTAAAGACTTGGTTCTCAGAGGGGACTCCAGGAGAAGAGATACACAGAAAACAAAAGTCATCTGAAAAGAAGGCAATGCTTTCCTCCTGTGTGGTGTCACTGTGGATGGGCCTCGGTTTCCACACTGAAGATGGAAAAGGCCTTTCTTCTTAGCCCATCGCCTCAGTCCATTCTTCCTGGTGTTTAAACTCTTCTGAATGCCTTATTAATACTGCCACCCCAAAGAAAAAGTACTGTGCACACAGAATGACAGCCTCTCCCAAAATGCCTAGGTCCCAACCCACAACTTGAGAAAGTGTTGTCTTGGTGTTGGCACATTGGAGCACAGTGTCCCGTTACAGTATCTCACAGATTCAGGATTTAATGAAGCATCCCAAGGCAGGGAGATTCTTTTGGGTAAACTGGATTGGCACAACAACATCACAGTGTCCTTCCAAATGTCAGGGCCAGTGGCTGCCTGCTTCTCACCTGTTTCTAGTCACCTACTGCGTCTGAGAACCAGAAGCATCCCAGAACAAGCCAATGGTATGGAAAGTGGTGAGAGAGATGGGGGAGACTGCAGAGCTAGCTTGGAGAATGGAAGGAGGCCAGGAGCCAGGGAATGTGGGTACTGCCAGAAGCTGGCTCAGATGAAGATACAGCCTCCCAGGGGCCTCCAGTGGCACTCAGCATGCGCACACCTGTTCTTTAGGTCTGCTGACCTCCAGGCTGGGTTGAACCTGCCAAGTCCGTGTACGTTTATTACGGCAGCCACATGACACTCACTCGGGACTCAAAGGGACAGAATCTGAACAGCTCCTGCAGTCTTTTGAAAGAGTGGAAAGGGTTCAGCAGGCGCTTGAAGGTTTGGTGGACGGAGGCAAGGCTTGGAACTATTGGTAGCTTGTGTTTGAATGGCTCGTTCCTCCTGTGAGTCTCAGGTGATGTGACCAGACGGGATGTGTTGCTCTTTTCTCCTTTATCATCGAGCCTCTCACAGGGGAGTGGACAGAGCAGACAGCCAGAGCACACAGCAACCTGCAGGGGGGTGGCTACTGGGTCTGGGACCCGAACATCTAAATTAAATCCACTGGTCCACCACTGATAGTGGCAAATGGGGCACCAAACGGTACCACTCTCCCCACTGGGCCACCAGCAGCCAAGTGACAAGATGCATTAGAAAGTGCTTGGAAGTACATTCGGTGTACCATTTTCCTCGAATTCCAAAGGAAGGGCCGAGGGGGATGGCCAGGCAACATGGGAATGAATGACAGCCAAAGAAGATGGTGCGGACTTCAGCAGAGGTACTACGCCTGTCTCACCATTGGGAAGGAGTTGACAGAGTTTTTAGTTGGTTGGTTCATCCATTCATTCAGTATTGAGTCTTTAACCATCAAACCGTGATAACAAAAGCCAGGTGTGGTGGCACACACCTTTAATCCCAGCACTTGGGAGGCAGAGGCAGGTGGATCTCTGTGAGTTCGAGGCCAGCCTGGTCTACAGTGTGAGTTTCAGGACAGCCAAGGCTACCCAGAGAAACCTTGTCTCAACTCCCCTCCCCCACAAAGACAAGGACATGGTAACAGGTCATTCTGAGAGCTTGAAACCAAACAATAACCGTCTTCACTCTCTCCGAGCCCTGTGCAGGCCAGTAGGAGCAGCAACACGTGCTGGCCTGGGGTGCTGGCTCTGAGAGCCACCAGTTACATCTAAGGGTTACCTAGCAAGACATGGAGCTCCAAATAAGGCCCCCACCATGAACTAAACTCAGATTCTCAGGGTGGAGCCCTGATGCTCCTTAAATGGGCCTTGGTGGTGATCATGGTTAGAGGTCATGAGAGTAAAGTCCTGTGATGACATCAATGTAGCAGGAATCTTAAAAGTTTTTATTAATAAAATCAAACCCAGAACTGGGTATTGGGGTGAATACTGGAAGATCAGAGAAGCAGAACAAGCCACAGCTACCTCACCGTGCCAGTTCCTCAGCTGATCCTGTTTCCTCAGACTGGAAGCCTCTGAGTCCTTATCCAAATGGATCTCAGCTGAACTGCTTCTTGAAAGCCTAAAAGCTTAATCAGCTAAAAGCTTCTAGTTTCTGGTCTTCATGCCTTAAATGCCTTTCTGCTTTCTGCCCTCACTTCCTGGGATTAAAGGCTCACTTCTTGGGATTAAAGGCGTGAGTCACCATGCCTGGCTGTTTCCAGTGTGGCTTTAAATTCAGAGATCCAAATGGATCTCTGCCTCCCAAGTGATAGGATTAAAGGCGTGTGTGCCACCATTTTCTGGCCTCTATATCTAGTGGCTGTTCTGTTCTCTGACCCCAGATAAGTTTATTAGGGTGCACAATATTTTGGGGAACACAGTATCACCACATTTCCACTTTTTTGTCTAAAATTAAAAAAAGCTTATAACTAATACAAGAAAAACTATATCCAATAAGTATATACAATATATACAGTCAAGAACTACATTTACAATGTCTAGTCCATTAACATTTGATAAATTCAGGTAAAAATTCCATTATATACATTAACAATGTCCAGCCCAGTAACATTTGATAAATTCAGACAAAAATTGTCATTACTTATCCTATTTAAAACAAGTAGTTCCTTTTTAAAAGTAGATTCAATAATTGACCTTTTTATCTTATCATATCCATATTCTCTTTTTTCTTTTCATAATAGATTCAATAATTTACCTTATGTCATTTTTGTATCTTCCCCTTTTTCTTTTTAGAGTAGATTCAATAATCTATCCATTTATCCTATTATTTCTTTATCTTTTTTCTCAGAGTAGATTCAATGATCTACCTCATATCTATATTCTCTTTTCTCTTTTTCTTTTTTTTAAACAAAAATTCTGAATCTAATCTCCTTGTTCAGCTTTTTTCCTGACCATTAACAATTAACAATTTGTAACCAACCATCATAAACAATGACAATATCCATAACTCATTAAACAACCAAAACCTTCCTTCCCGCCTCTTGGGAATGTGGGTGTCATTTTCTTAAAATTACTTCCTGCTTTCTAGGGGTGAAGACATCTTTAGGGAATCCTGAAAAGAAAATTTTTGGGTTAACTGTCAAGTCCTGTATCATTTGTCCAGTCGCTGCATAATGAGAAAGTGCAGGGCTTGTCTCAAGTCCTTGTTCAAGTAGTCTGTCAGGCTGGATCATCTCAGCTAGCCATCTCGAAATTGTCCTAAGTAGTTTGTAGTCCAAAGTCGATCTTTCCGTGGTGTTAATGGCTTTACCACAGTTCATGTGGAATCATCATTGTGGGATCTTGTCACCTTTTTGAAGATTTCAAAGTTGCTGTTGGGTGTGGTCATGGTTCCCTGCAGATTTTTTTTTTTTTTTTTTGGTGCCTCCTCTGTGGTTTGGAGCAATCACAGTCTGATAAATGTCTGTCTCTTAGAACCATGAACGTTCTTCCCTAGAAGAGAAAAATCTTCACAGCAATTTCTCCACACCATTTGTCTTGCCAAACTTTTCCAAACTGATCTTTGCCGATGATTTCTTGTAACATGATGGTCCTGTATATTCTTCTCTGAACAAGCAGTGGTAAACCCTTCATCCCAGGTAGCAGCATCACTGCAGTCACCAACATGATGAGAAGGAGCCAGCAGCTCGGAGCAGCAGCCGATGCCTCCATGGTCCCACCGCCACCATTTGTGGCTGGGCCCCGGCCGCAGATTCTCTTTAGCAAGCCTCATAGGCTGGCCTCAAACTCGGGATCCTCCTGCCTCTGCCTCCTTCAGTAAATCCAACTGGCATGTGCCACCATAACCGGCTGTGTGTAGCTCAGGTCTGAGCTGGGGCCCGCAAGGCCACAGGCAAGTAGCTTTTTCGAGAATTCATACCACGAACATTGGGCGCCAGATATAGCAGGAATTGTTAGGAGGTCTTATTGATAAAAACAAATCCGGAGCTGGGTATTGGGGTGAATGCTGGAAGATCAGAGAAGCAGAACAAGCCACAGCTACCTCACCTTGCCAATTCCTCAGCTGATCCTGTTTCCTCAGACTGGAAGCCTCTGAGTCTCATCCAAATGGATCTCAGCTGAACTGCTTCTCGAAAGCCTAAAAGCTTAACCAGCTAAAAGCTTCTAGTTTCTGGTCTTCACACCTTAAATGCCTTTCTGCCTTCTGCCCTCACTTCCTGGGATTAAAGGCTCACTTCTTGGGATTAAAGGCGTGAGTCACCATGCCTGGCTATTTCCAGTGTGGCTTTAAATTCAGAGATCCAAATGGATCTCTGCCTCCCAAGTGATAGGATTAAAGGCGTGTGTGCCACCATTTTCTGGCCTCTGTATCTAGTGGCTGTTCTGTTCTCTGACCCCAGATAAGTTTATTAGGGTGCACAATATTTTGGGGAACACAATATCACCACACATCAGCATCCTTCTAAGAGGGTAAGACCTGAGGTCTGACTGTGTCTTGTGAGGACACAGTGATAAGGTAAGTTAAGGAGCCCCGTAAAGATCCAACTCTGCTCCATCTTGGACTTCAGCTCCAGAACTAAGAGGAACTTGTTCATGCAGCCTTGAGTGTTTGTTCAGTCCATACCAGTGGTGGAGAGGCTGCCACACCTGGAGAGAGTTCCCAGGACATGTGGACCTGGAAGAGGATGGTGCAAAGAGTGTCTGGCTGCCGGAAGAGCTTGGACTCCTTCCTGGGCACTTACAACGGCATGACAGAAGCAAAACCAGGCATCTCTGAGTATTTCCTTAGGAACTTTTAGTACAAGGGTTTGATCACTTCATTCAGAAACACAGTGCACTGCCAAAAGAAGAAACAATGGGGACACATGGGTCAGAATTGATCCCAGAGGGTTCAGAGCGACAATGCCTCTAGGCCATTGTACTGGATCTCTACTTCCTATTCTTCAGGATCCAAAGCCCAGGAATTTAGATCAGCTGAGGAGAACCAGAGAGCTGAGTTATCCATGTGACAGTGGTGACTGTGATGCTAATGATTCTGATGTAATAATGATAATCGTGTTGATGGTGAGCATGATGAAGGTGATAGTGATGATGATAATGATCACCACGATGATGGTGGTGGTGGTGATAATAGTATTGGTGAAGCGCTGATGGTGGTGATGGTCATGGATAGTGCTGTTGGTACTGATGGTGATGATGTAGATGATGGTGATCATGGTGATGATGGTGATGGCCGTGAAGATAAGAGCAGTATTGATAGAGATGAAGAGGAGGAGGGGTTATCTTAGTCCCTTTGGCCCAACATAACAAAATATCATACACTGAGTGGTTGGTAAACAACAGAAGTTTGTCTCACTTCTGGAGTTCTGGAGTATGAGAAGTCCAAGATGAAAGCTTCATTATTCTCAGTGTTGAGTGAGGTGCCATTTTTCTGTAGACGGCTACCTTTTCACTGGCCTCCATGTTGTAGAAGCAGGGAAGGAACTTTCTAAATCCTCTCTGATAGGACACTAACCCATTCATGAGGCCCCACCCACACCACTTACCGTCTCTCACAGGCTTCCCTTCTGATAATATCACTTTGAAAGGTGGTTTTCAACACACGAACTGGAGACCACAAATCAGACCACAGCGAGAGCCTTACTTTGTAAGTCCTTGACCACAGCTCCAAGGCATATTGGTCATCCAGCACCTCTGTGACTTCATTATTGATCACCCCAGTGTTTCCACCAAGAACCTAAAGGCCCAGGCCACACAGACAGCATGTGGCTCTGCACTGTGGTGGCCACGAGAGTCCCATGGCCTCAGTGCCCTGTGAGATCAGTCCTGTGAGAGATGAAGGGCGTGGTTTGTTTCAAACAAGGGAGTTCACCATTGAGGTCTGTCTGAGGACTTGCCCGCTACCGGGGAGTTGTTTCTGTGAGCAGGCCAGGCACAGACATGATGGGAAAAATGGCCTTTGTTAGCTGTGCCTTCTGCCTGGAGGGGCTCTCCCAGATATCAGGCCTGTGACTTTGGGCACCAGGTGCCGGGGCAGCATCTGGAAGTGATTCATTCCCAGGAAGGGAGCAACGGCATGGCCATACGGCTTTTCCCCATCTCTGCCTGGGACGGAGGCAGCCTGGGTCTGGTCCTCCACACTGCTGGCTCTCCTTCACGTGCCCTTGTGACTTGCATCAGGGTAGATTGATGCCATTCTTTACTTTTCTGTCCATCAGTTTGTCAACATGTCAGTTGACTTGTATAAATCAGCCCCTCCCCATGCCAGCTCAGTGCCGGCCAAGAGAGGGAAATGTCTATGTTCCGTCTCTAGGAGGCAGTGAGGAAAACGCAGGGCTGGGTTCCACAGTGCTGGCGAGAGCCAAGTACACGGCGTGAGAGGAGTTTCTCGGGAGGTGAGGGACTCCCAGACATTTATAGAACATTTCGCTTGGAGACAATCCTCATTGCTCTCCTAGAGAACACTGTTTCTCCATGACTTCAGCCTTAGAGGGGGTTGTGAGGCAATGCATGCTGGACAAGTTCAGAGAACTCCAGGCTTTGGAAGCTCCAGAAGTGTGGGCTGACAGATAGGCTGCTCTTTCTTCACGTGCTATCTTTCAGATCTAATGGGGAACACACTTGGGCGAGGATGCAGTGGACTCAAGGCGTGGCCGGTGGCTTGCAAACTGCCTGTTGTCAGAACACAGCTGGGCAGTGTTGTAATCACATGGATCGCGGCAATAAATAACATGTGCATTGGACGCGCTGTCAGATGAGCAGTTTTTGCAGTGTGGACAAATGAACCTCCAGCCTGGAGAGCTGTGAAGGAGAGGAGGCCCGTGGAGGGCAGCAGGGCCTGGCTCTATGGCTGGAATGGCTTATAGCCAAGGAACCAGGGTCGTGGAACCATCAGTAGTCATTTGCTCAAGCAGCAGAGAGGGATTGTAGGAAAATCCGTGATTTATTAATGTGCACTCTGAGCGGTTGAGGCTGCGTGGATGAGTGAGGGCTTTGTGGGAAGACTGAGATGATCTGACAGGCTTCTAGGGACTGGATTTGTAGGTCATGCCCTCTGCCATCTCTGGTCCAGGTAGGAGGTTGCAGAATTCTTGGGGTAAATCTCTAGCACATAAACCAGCTTGGTAGGGAAGATGGGGACCATCCTCATTGGAAGGATGACTAAAAAAAATGGTGTGTGCCATTTTTAAAGAAATTACAGAAGTGGGATGTGACGCTGAGGCCTCAGTGTCCCAGAGACAGAAGAATGGCTGGACACGTTGGGAACAACCTCAGTGACTCTTGGTTTCTTTATGCCCAGCTATTGAAACAGAAATCTTTCCCAGTGTAATTGATGATCTGTGTAAAATGGGGCGGTTCCTCTGGGTTTGGGAAGACAGGATGGAGCTGAGAGGAGGGCAGGCAGGATGGTCCGAGAGCCAGATAATCGCTCCCATGGTGATGAACTTGGGAAGCTGGAATTGTTCGGCTGCGGGAGGAGACTGTGCTCTGCCTCTCGTGAAATTAGCTTAGCTCTCTTCTCACGTGAGACCACAGCTCTGAGCTCTGACTCACCCTGTCTTCCATCTGTGTCTGGAACCTCAGAGCCTCAGAGGCCAGTCCCACCCCTTCCTTTGGCAGCTAGGGAAACTGAGGTTCAGAGAAGGGTGTGGATGGCTCAGAATGATATAGACAATGTGATGTCAGCTTAGAAGGCAAATACCCTGACTCCCAGCCTCACGTTGTCTGGGTGGCACCTGCCCTTGTGGGCCACTAGCTTGGGGGACAGGCTGGGGTGGTCTGCAGGCTGTGGCTAGCTATACCAGAGGCCACACTAGCTCCCAGGGAGAGGGTGCTGGGATTCTTTAGGAGGTGGAGGGACCTGGCCTGGTGCAGCTGCCCTGGCCTCACTCAAGTGTGTTGGAGGAGGGGAGCATGTGGCTTGGCAGTGAGGGAGGGAAGCCTGGGGGAGTGGGGGACTGAATTAACACAGGAATAACAGTGAATGTCCTCACCAGATGAACAAGGGACAGGAAGTAGGGTTTGAGGGCCTTCCTCCCTCCCTCGCTTTCTTCTTCTGTCTGAATCCAGTTTATAGCCCCCTGGCTCCGTGATGTCACCTCATTGCTGTGGCTGGAACACTTGTGGTGGGGGAGGGCATGAGCGGTGACTGGAGCCCACTTCTACTGGATCCAAAACACAGGCCAAAAGCTCACGTAGCCACTCTGCAGCCTTGGCTTCTGCTGCTGGGGGGGGGGGGGGGGGGGGGGGGGGTGACAAGCACAGCCTGTGCCTTTGTGGAGGGTTCAGGAAGGACAGTGTGCTCTGAAAACCCCGTTACTTCTCATTTGGGTTGGGTCCCACCTGGGCTCCCTGACGCCAGGACATCCTGTTCAGTGGTCATAATGTGTCTTGGTTTTGCTACTGGCCCTTTTCAGAGAACCTCATAGTTGGCACCTGCCTATTAGCAGCGATTCACTAGGTTTGGGCTTGGCCACAAAAGTGGCCACATAGGAGAAGCTGGTGGTCATAGCCCTGAGGATGTGCTTGGAGGGGCTGCCATGTTGGTCTCTGCCTCTAGGCAGAGGGTCTGGAAGCACATAGCAATGTGTGAAATGTGCGGAGTATGCTGCTCAGGTCTTGCCTCCCAGTGGGATGTGGGTCGCTACTTGCCAGAGGCTGGGAGCTCTTCTGAACAGTTAGTTACCTGAGACTCTTGAATCCCATCCAAGTCCCACTGGTCAGATTTTTAATGTATTCTTAGGGCTGAGTACATAGTAGGTGCTTAACAATGTTTATCCTTTAGGATTCGGGCTCAAAGGTAGGAAGTGTCCTCTCCAAGGGACACAATGGGATTTGGATTTGGAGAAAACCTCAAAACCATCTCTCACCTGTTGAACTAGTCCATGGAAGCATCACAAGTCAAAACAGGCTAGTTACCCGACGCTGTATAACCAGTCTCCCCTACTCATTGTACTAGATATCCACAGATGCATAGCTAGTCACCCTTAGCTGCTGGACCAGTCGTCTATAGAAGTGTAACCATCCACCCCTTTCCTACTGGTTAGACATCCATAGATGTCTAACTGTCCACTTACCAGTTGTACTAGTTACCCCTGCTGTGTAACTGCCTGCCCCTTACCCACTGTACTAGTTACCCCTGCTGTATAAGTCCTTACCCACTGTTTTGATCGACAACCCCTAAGATGTGAAACCCGAGTCTAAATGTTGTTAGTATCTGTGGCCTTGAGAAAATCCCCAGGTCAGCTTATTACCAGGACAGTGGCTGTGCTGACTTCTCAAGACACCAAGAAATACAAGGTGAGATAGAGAGATGCTCCCATTCATAAGGCCAGAACTCAAGGTGGCCCAGCCAGTGGCCAGAGACGAGAGCCGTAGAAGTCAAGGTGATTTGGCTCAGCAGGGGATAGCGCTGCTGCCCTGTGCAATCCTCGTGATCTGTGTGGTCAAGTTCTGCTTGGAGTCCTTCTGGCGAATTTTGGGGTATACCAGCCAGTGCTGACCACCAAGTCTGACCTTTCACTCCCTCTGACACATTTCCTGGGATCCCTTTCCCCTTCTCTGTGCACACTGGAGGGTTTTGAGGAAACTGCAGATACTTTCTGGGGCAGTTTGTCCAGTCCTGAGGTGGTCATTCAGATAGGCAACCAATGGGAAGAACATACTCTCCAGGCTTTGGTGGCACCAGAAATGCTATGGCCCCTGGGTCTGGGATCTAGAGACAGACATAAGCTTTCTGGGGACCTTAGTACCTGTGAGCTGCTTCCCAGGCCTTCTCTGGACTGCTGGCACCAAAAACCTCAGGACTCGAGAACTAGGGAAAGATGTCAAAAAGGTGTTTGGAGAGGAAGGTTCCTGCTAGGACCCAGGCACGTGTCAGGGAGAACGGTGGCCATGAGCAGAATTCCCAACCCTAGTGTGCCTGTCTTCTGTAGCAGGGAGGGCCTCAGAGGACACTAGAAGGATGTGGACCCAGCCAATGCTGCCGCCCCCTCACTCCCCTTTCACATTCTTTGGTGAATGTCCCAAGTCTCTCTCCGGGCCTAGCCAGCTCGGACCACCCATGTATTTCACAGCAAAGCCACGTCTGACTCCAGGCCCCTGTCTCTGCTCTGGGAATCCTGTGGGGCTGAGGACAATGAGGACCAGGCTGGGCCCTAGGAAGCTTCAGCACAGACTGTGTCCAGAATGGCCCTCAGACACGCCTGGGCTCCATGCCTGCCCTCCACCACCAGACCTTCAGATACTGTTCATGTGGCATCTCCAGGCACTGGGGACAGTCGGACTAGTGAGAACCAGGATGTCTCAGTGGAAAAGACAGCGGATGGAATGAAGGGGATTTGCACATTCAGAGAACACAGTGCAGAAGCAGGCAGACAGCTGTGTACTCTAAACCCTGCTGGGCTTCCTGCAAGAGGCAGCATCTGAGAAGAGACTGAGATGGGCACTAGGGAACTGGACAGAGAGAGGAAGCCAGCCTTCAGCTGCGCCTGAGTAGAAAGCCGAGTGTCTGTCATTGGTGGATGACAGCCTGTGTGAGCAGTTGTTGGCTAGGTGTCCACCTGCTCTGGTTTATGCTACCCCACAGCTGATATCACCACAGGACAACTGAACAGGAAGCCATAGCCAGGCCAGGAGGTAGGACAGGAGGCCACCCCAGGCTTGGATGGACAAGTGACTGGCAGCTTGTCCTTGGAGACCTTGGCTTTGCCTGCTGTGGGCCTTGTGCTGAGCAGGGCAGATGGCTGCACTTGACACTGCCCCACTGGCCGGAACCACAGGCAGAAGTAAGACATGTTGGACCCACATTTTCCACATGCACACCAGGCTCCAGAGGCTTCTCTTAGCCCAACCACCTGCAGCCAGTCCAACATGTCACTCTTTGCCTCAGTTTCCCCATCAAATAAGAGGTGGCAACCTCATGTATACAGTCAGGTGGTAAATACATTTACATTGCTCCTTCTTCGTCCTGTGTCTTCTTTAAACACCCACTCCTCACCCCCAGGCCCCCTCCCACACACACACATGCCACTTGGCTGAGTCCCTGGCAGGTGTCTATGGCAGATACCATCTTCACCATACCTAGACCCAGGTAGAACACACCCGAGGCCGAGGCTTCAGACTGAACCAGGGACTGCCTTTTCTGATGACTGCGAACACCTCGCCTCAGTCTCCCACATGAACTTCTCCCTGCATCTGTCGGGACAAGCTCTTTGGGTTGCAGAGGTGAGTGAGTGGAAGTGTTTGAGGATTACAGGGTGCTGGGCAGACAGGGAAGGCCAGGTCCAGCCCCTGGGACCAGGATGGTGCCTGTCAAGAGCACTGTCTCCAGCAGGAGTCCCATCTTCACCGCAGTGAGACTGTTGTCAGGCTGGGCTGTCCCGCCCAAAGTCAGATAATGCTCAGTGACATGGGAGGTGACATCAGGTCAGGGTGATGGTACAAGTGGAGGGCTAGGGCCAGAAAGAGCTAGGATGGGGGTGTGCCCAACATATTGCAGCCTGCCCAGGAGCTTGAGGCCAGCTTAGCTGCTCTTGGGAGCTCCATCCCATGAACTTAGACCTCAGACACTGCTGAGTTCCCTGCCCTCCTGAGTGTGGGAGGCCTCAGAACTCAGCATAGGTTCCTACCCTGGCCTTGTGTGTCCCAGAACCTCCTTCCCTCCACTGCCAGCACATCTTTGGCATGTTGTGTCCTGTAACTAATCCTCACAGGAGCCCAGCAGAGGTGGGGGGGGGGGTTGTGTCCCGGACAGCTAAGACAAGACACACTGGGGCCATGACATAGCAGTCTGCAGGCTCGAAGTCTGAGGTCAAAGAGGAGCGGTGACGTGTGTCCTCTAGGGAGGCTCCTTCCTGCTTCTGAGGGCGTGGCATCTCCAGGTGCCCCTTGACTTAGAGCCACAGCTCTCTATCCTCTGCATCCGTCTTTCCATCTTCTTTTTTTCTCTTCATTTAATTTTGTGTGTATGTGTGAGTGTGTTATATATGTGTGTGCACATGTGTGTGCAGGCCACACATGCAGAGGCTAGAGTTGTCCTGCTGTATCGATTTCCACCCTATTGTCTTGAGACCGAAATTCTTTCTGAGCCTGGAGTGCAGTTGGCTGGCTACAAGCCTCCTGTGTTCTGTGGTGATGTGACAGCCATGCTAAACCATGTCCCGCTTTTCAGGTGGATTCTGGGGATTTGAACTCAGCTCCTTATGCTCATCCAGCAAACGATCTTGTGTGCTGAGCCATCTCTCCAGCCCCTCAGCCTTCATCTTCTGGGTTTTGCTGAGTGTCTGTCTCTGTCTCTTTCCTCCTCTTACAAGGACAGCCCTCATCAATCAAGGCCATTCTACCCCAGTATGGCTTCATCATGAATCCTATCTGTAAAGATGCCATGGTCAAACAAGGCCACACAGGTGCCAGGCTCGGGACCTCAACCTATTTTTAAGGGAGGAGGCACTATTTCACCTTAAAAATCATGAATTTGAAATAAGAAATGGTTTTATGGTTTTTAAATTTTTTTAAAAAATAGAAGCCTGGTTAGAAATGTGTGAAACTGTGGTTCTGAGTTTCTGAGCAGGGAGGAGCCATGCAGGTGCCAGCCACATGACTGGCAAAGCAGGGCATTTCAGCCTCCAGTGCCACTTTGAGCTGCAAAACCTCAGGCCTCCCCAGCCATACTTGCCTCCTTACTGTCTGTGGAAAATCCTCTAGAGAGAGCTTCAGCCATGAGTCTGAAGGATTCTCCCTCCTGCCAGGAGAAAGGGGCCTTGTCATGATGGCGGTTCACCTTGGCTAATCCAGGTCCCCTACCCTTCTAGGAAGAAGTCAGGGGAGGCCAGGGGCACACATCCGCTGCAGGGCATTCCAGGACATTTAGCCCTCCCCATTGTACCCCTAAGGCCTCACTGGCCTCCTGGAAACAGGGTGTGGCAGGTATTGGCAGGGCTCCTGGGAAGCCTGTGACAGTTCAGTGCCACCCCTTAGGACCTGCTCCCCGTCCCCCCTGCATATGGAAAACTGGGTCTGAGTTCTCCAATCCGGGTGCTCCCAGTGTCTAGGAAGCTGGAAAGCAAAGTGCTGTAAGGATCCAACAGAAACCTGAGTCCCGCCAGCTCTTGTGTTTATAATGTAAAAATCAGCAGAGGACGGTAAAGCTGCCCCAGAGTGGGGGGGGGGGGGTGCTGCTCCCGTGCTTTGATGTGTCAGGCTTTCCTGCGCGAGGTGACCTGGCCTAAACCACGCAGCTGGAATCTGGACACCCCACCTCCGCCCAGACGTTACTGGAAGCTCTTTGCCACAAGAATCCGCGGGAGCTGATTATTTTAGGAAAATAAGTGGGGAATTAGGAAAATAATATCCAAATACATGACCTCAAACCATGGCGGAGAGATTTCTGGACAGAAAGCTGGTATCTTACGACTCATTACCTTCCTGCCTACATGAGGATTGGAGAGACCCGAGAGGTTTTCAAGCGGGGCTCAGGGACCTGCCTCAGGCCCAGACAGAGTTCCCCGTTTTGGCTGGGTTTCAGAGTTCTAATCCTCTACCCAACCTCATGAAAAGTCTAGTGTCGACCTCACCATTGTTTTGAACTTGTGATTGAATGGGCCAGGCTCCCGCGAGGCAACCCTGCAGGCAGAATAAAAGATCTTGAAGTGACCTTGGAATTTGCAATGAAAATACTCTCCAGAGAAGAAAACACCCCGAGCCGGTCCCACAGATAGTAAGGCAGAGCATGAGACACAGCGGCCACCTCCCAGCACTCACCAATGAGGTGTCAGGGACGCGCTGTCTCCTCAGACAGTTCTGCAAGGAGGGAACCGGGCGCTCAGAGCCACTGTGGGGTGGGGTGGGGAGGATGCACCCAGGCCAGGAAAATGATGGATTTAACATGGATATGGAACACAATCCTGAAATGACGGAGAGTCTGTAGTGAAGACAGCCCAGGAATCATTCTGAGTGAGAGTGGAGAACTGGGGAGCCATGGAAGGTCCCAGAGGGAAGATGGGCCCAGGGTAGAGGCAAGTGTGGAGCAGATCTGAGTCCTCTTCTGTGGTGGGAGAAAATGCTGGACTGTCTCCAGAGCAGGGAGCATTGTGCTGATCCAGGGTTTTCCATGCTCTTGACACCATCCCGGGCAGCCAAATTAGGAAAAGCTGAGAGGTTCCCAGTGCTGATTCTTAGCATGTGATGCCCCTGATTTATCCAAGTGGCAGTTGAGATTTGAGCAAGGGGATGAATGCGGCCTGAGCAGGAGACAGAGGCTACGTACACTCTTGACAGTGGCTCCTTAGAGGGCAGCCAGGGCTCAAGATGCCTGGGCTGAGGATGCCTGGGCACCTGCTTTGGATGGAAGTTCGGCTTGTTTCTTTCTTCCGGCCTCCCCATACTTAATAGATTTCCCCAGCACGTGGGTGGCTCTTCCATAACTAGGGTTAACCCTTTAAAGCCAGAGAGTTGACAGTAAAGCAGCATCATTAGAGATGACCTTTCTCAGACTCTGCCTATGGCCTTGGCCTTGTCCTTTAGGGCAAAGCTGGTGTCTCTGTCTAATCAGGAGCCGTGTTCTAGCCCTCTTATTACTCTTTGTCCATAAAAGTGGCCATGCCACATGTGACTTTCTTTCCCTTACCCTTGAGTATTCCTAGGGCACAGGCCAGGTTGGGGACTGGAGACTCTTGGTTATAGACTGCCTGGTGCTTCCTGGCAATGAGATGCCCCATGAGCCCTCCTGGATGGAGCAGCAGGACACAGAGTCTGGGCCAGGTCAGAGGTGCCAGGTGGCATGAGGTCCTGCAAGATCGCAGTGTCCTCTGGCCCCACAGTATCACACCAGCAGGTCTATTCCCGAGCCACCAGGTGAGGTGGTCATCAAGTCTATCCACTGTAAAGTGACCAGTGAGTCCTGGAGCTGTCCTCACAAAGAACCACAGATGGAGGGTTGGACAGCCGAGACTTAGCCCAACATGGTTCTGCAGGTCGGATGTTCAGAGCCATCTCACAGGGACAAAAGCATGGTACTGTCAGGCTGTGCATCACTGCAGGACTCAAAGGGACATCCGCATCTGCTGGAAGGGGATCATAGCATCTAGCTTCTCTGGACTTGGTGGCTACCAGCTTCCATGGCATATGTCACATCACTTCGATCTCTAACTCAAGGCTCTGTCCCTCCTCTATGTGGTTGGTAACTGTCTGCGTGGCTCCCAGGGACCCTTAGAACCTCATTTTAAAATGCCTTTGCAGGACTTGGGGAGATGACTTAGCTGGTAAAGTAAGGACTGGGGTTCGAGTCCTAGAACCCACATAAAAGGCTGGGTGTGGTGGGACACACTCCTTACCCTAGTACTGGAGGTAGAGAAGGGACAATCCTGGGGCTCACTGGCTGGCCAGTCTAGCTGACTCAGTGAATTCCATTCCAGTGAGAAACCCCGACCCAGAAAATAAGGTGGACGGCATCTGAAGGGCACCGAGTTTGATCTCTGTACACACATGTACCCCAGCACCCAAACACGCACGGAATAAAGAAAGTCCTTTTGCAAAAACAGTCTTTGGAGACTATTATTGAGTCTGCCATGTAATTACTTTTAAGCTCTTGTCAGTGGACTTCACTTTGTTCATTTCAGGGCTGGTGGGCTATGAATTGTGGGTCTCTCATTTCCTCTCTCTGAGTTTGGGTACATCTGTGATGGTAGAACTGTATCCCCATTTCTTTGTTTCCATTGGCCTACCTGGGTCATGTGGACGTGTGTGTGGATTTCCGGTTTACTTCACGGGCAGCGACCTGTTACGACCTTTTTGACTTCTGATGACCCAGTTGTTGCAGACTCAAAGATGCTGCCACAGGGACTCTGCTCAAGCGGACGTCTGTGTTTCTCAGATACCCTGTCCTCATTCTCCTTTGAGGTGCGAGGAGGCCCTCCAGGCTCCCCTGTGGCCTGCCTTGGCTTTGTTTGTTTGTGTTTTGTTTATCAGACCAACTCTCATATCCCCACCTGGCCTGAGAGTCACTATGTAACCAAAGATAACCTCAAATTCTGATCCTCCTGCCTCTACCCACCGAGAGCGCTAGGATGACAGGTGTGAGCCACTATGAGCCTGGTTTGGGCCCCCTCCCCCCCCCTCTGCCCCCTCCCCCTCTCCCCAGAGTTTCCTTGTGGTGAAGATCGGCTAGAAAGCAACATTAGCATTATATGCTGAAGTACATATTGCTGCCAGAAGTGGAGGCATGTCCTGGGGACACACTCCGGGGACACACTCCCAGAGGCAGACTCCTAGGGGGGCACACTCCCACCGTACCGTCTTTGGGCCTTTCTGGGTCTTCAATGAGGAAGGCTAGGAGGAGGGGGAAAGAGGGAAGGAGAGAAAAAGCACAAGACAAGAAGACAGAAACAAGAAAAGACACACACAGCTGCAGTGTTCACTCACACTGGACACACGTTGTACATACACACTGAGAGCTGAGTTTGCACCAACGCCTCAACCCGACTCCATAGTCACCGGTGTCTCCTGTGTCCCCTTTCCACTCTCAAAGCTCCCTCCTCCTCCAGTGAGAAGCCTGGCTTCCATTATCCCCATCTATTTACTTATTTTCTTTGTCCTAGAATAAACAGAAACCAGTTTGGGGATTGCCGACCCACACCGTGGTGAAAAACAAATCCATTAGCCTAGCCGGTGCTGAGTGCTTTTCCACATCCCCCTTTGTGCTCGGTCCCCTCTCCACGGGCTGTGCTTTAGGGATATGGTGAAGTCCGTCTCTGTCTGTGGTCCATTTGGAGCCCTCCTGCCTCTTTCCTTGAGTATGTAACACATGAGCAAAACTTCACACGAGGGCATTTGGGGGAGCACCACTCGCCCCGCCACCACGTTCCGTCTCTGCTCTGTTCTTCCTGTTTCTTTTACAAGGAAGAAACATTTTTTTTTTCTCATATCCTTTCCCACAAGCTGGTGTTTTAGAGAGATCCATTTTCGTGTTTTTCACTTCCAACTCTTGCTAGAAATTACTTTATGTGAGCTCATAAAGGGCTGCCTCGTCCTTTACACAGCTGCATAGTACTTAGCCATAATCATGTCAGCCATTTCCAACATTTTGCCTTCATAATCAAGTTTGCAGTGATTGTGCCTCTGTGTGTGCGTGTGTGTGTGTGTGTGTGTGTGTGTGTGTGTGTGTGTGTGTGTATGTGTGTGTATGTGCATATGCCTGTGTGAACACGTGCACTGGTTAATGGGTTTGTTTTTCACCATGGTGTGGACATATGCTTCAAGTATATTCTACAATTTATCATTTGTCTTTGCATTTTCTTACAATGTTTTTTGGAACTTTGGAAAATTCTATTTTTGTATCTCTGAGTCTGTTGGTCTCTCTCACACGGCGGCGTGCAGCATCTTCCAGCAGTTTTCCCGAGTGTTCTTCCGGCATCCAGGGGGACAGGGCTCTGCTGAGATCTCTCCAGCCCATCTGGAGCTGGTTTTTGTGTACAGCGTGAGGCGTGGCTCACATTTCATCTTTCGCTAAGTGGCCAAGCAGGTTGGCCCGGCACCATGTGTTCGAGAGTTCATCCTGCTGGAGTTGAAAGGCTACTTCCACTGTCTACGACGTCTAATGCCAGACGTGGTGGCACACGCCTGTCATCCCAAGCTCGGGAAGTGGAAGCCAGCCTTGGCTACATAGTGAGACCCTGTCTCAACGAAGCGAAACAAAAACCCCAAACAAAACAAAAACCAGAGCGTTTGCCCGCCTGCTTCCGCCTTTCTGTTCTTTGCTGCACACTCTCCTTCCCAGCCCTCACCCACTGTATTCTACTCAGTGTTTCTTCAAAACTCCCCCGTGTTTATCTTTCATTCAGACTTGCGCATCAATTTGGCAGTGCACAAAAGAGCCCCAGGCCTCTTGTTTGTCTCTCCTCAACCAGATGAATGGACTCGGGGAGAATGGAGTTCCTGTGTTGTGGGCCACAGAGTCAAGAATGAGGCTTTCTTCTCGTTTGTTTGACCGCTCTGTGTCTTTCTGGGTTGTTTTAAAGTTTTCCTCAAATGCTTTTGTTTCCACATTCCTTAAATGTATTCCAAATTGTATCCTGTGTGTTGTTCTTGTAAACAGGTTCCCATCAGTCCTAGTCTGGGTCTTGCTTATGAACAGGCTGCCCTTTCTGTTCCTCCTCCTCCAACCAGAAGATAAAGATCAGGGGACCTGGGCAGGGTCATGGTTCCATATGATTTGAGTGGGTTCCATCTCTGCAAAGCCAGTGCTTCCAGAGAGGGTGAGTGGGCACTCCAGACAAGATGTGGGCACAGTGTGGGGTGCATTCAAGTTTCTTTGCATGTCTAATTGTTTTCCACTGTGTCCTGAACCCTGTCATAGATACATCACATAGACTTTGCTGTCAGCTTCCTCTGGTAGGCCCTCATTTCCCAAGTCTGTTTCTCCAGACATTTGTAGGGGTGTGTTCCTTTATGCTGTCACCCTGTTCCCATCTCTGGGCCATATACCTCTCCCTTTCCTCCCCAAGTCCTAACCTTCTAGGACCACCTCCTCATCCCTATTCCAAACCCACCGAGGGCCCTAGTTGACGCACTCATTTTTCTCATTTCAACCTAACAACGGCAAGGCTGATGAAAACGAGGAGGCAGAAGAGGCCACGTCACTTGCCCAGGGGTCCTCACTTCAGGCCTCTCAGCCAACACCCAGCCCCACAGTGGCCTGCACCCTACCTGAGCAGGACACTGACCCTTATGTGGCAAGAGGTGGGGAAGACATTAGACAGAACATGGACAGAGTATCTCCTCTGCTCTGTCCAGGTCAGCTTGGCTCCACACATGAGGTGTTATGGACTCTTGGATGTGTGACAGGGGACATCACACACTTGATGGCCAAGCAGGGCTCATGACAGAGCATGAGGACTGGCTGGGGAGGCAAACACAGGCTCATGGGGCTGCAGAGCTGTGTTCCTTCCCGGCCCCTTCAGCACTGGAGGCCTTCAGCCAGCTTCCCATGGCTGTCAGGGGCTCCAGTAAGATAACACAGGGAGTGGAGGAAATGCCTCAGCGCTGGGAGACACTCTCTGGGCTGTTATCATGCTCCCCCATCCGGCTCAAGCCTCCCTGGTCACATGGATATTTTCCCCCAGGAGACTGCGGGGCCAAGATACGGGGCTTTGTCAAGAAGCAGGAATGTGGTGGTCTCAGGAGTGGGGGGAGCGGAGGCCTTTGAACGAGTCTTACAGACAAGGCAGAGGAGGCCTTACTGGCTCCTTGCCCTGCTGCTCTCCAGCATGTGTCCATCTGAAATCTGTTAGGATTTTGTCACAAAATCCCACAAACTGAGGCTTTTAAAAACAGCAGAAGGGAAGGTTGGGAAGATGGCTCATGGCTCATGCAGGAGGACGAGGATCTGAGTTTGATTCTTTGAGTGCACATACGAAAGACAGAGGTGGTGGTTTGCATGTGTAACCCCAGTACTGGGAAGCAGAGGCAGGTGGACTCCCGCAGCCATTTAATGGCTGGCCTTGCTCACTTGGTGAGCACAAGGTCAGTGAAAGTTTCTGTCATAAAACAAGGTGGACAGCACCTGAGGAGGGACCTCACTGGCCTCACACATTTGCATAAACATACATGTGCACCTGTACACCCCCAAAACCGTTTGCTCACACACATACTTAAACACACACCTGCACACTACAGATACCTCATACACACACCCAACCCCCTTACATCTGAACATATACACCCACACCCATACCAACACACTCAATCTCCCCACATCTGTTCACACATACCCCTACACACACAGCCTCCACACATATACCTGCACCCCCATACATCTGCATCCCCACACATACCTCACCCACACATACTTATATGTGTACTCCCTCAGACATGCCTGCATCCCACACACACGTACTTGTACCCCCAACATACCTGCACCCACACACATACCTGCACCTCTCATGCACATACTGGCACCCCCACATACCTGCACCCCCACATACCTGCAACCCCTCATACACACATATCTCTACCCACCCCACTACTTGCAACTCCCTTTACACACATACCTGCACCCCCTCTACATACACAAAACAGTAAAAGCAAGTTCTCACCATTTGGAGGCCACAGCCCCATCACGGTGTCTCAGGGACACTCCCTTCCTGAGTCTCCCAGGAAGGTCCTTCCTCCCTCTCCAGCATCCCTTGGTATGGAGATGCCTCGCCCCAGGCTCTGCCTCAGTTGTCTGTGCCTTCTCCTCTGGGCTTTTCCTGCCGCCTTCTTCCCGAGGACCATTGTCATTGAGTGTAGAGGCTTCCCTAGCCACAAGTGCTCCCATCTGGATGTCATCAATTGCACCACAAAGGCCCTTTTCCCTA
>CABHPQ010168370.1:0-40699 GCA_902168405.1 Peromyscus aztecus | reverse complement strand
CTACCACCACTCCCTGGGATTAAAGGCTGGCTTTCTGGGATTAAAGGTGTGTATCACCACGCCTGGCCGTTTCCAATGTGGCCTTGAACTCACGGAGATCCAGAGGGATTTCTGTCTCTGGAATGCTAGGATTAAAGGCGTATGCTACCACTGCCTATCCTCATGTTTAATATTGTGGCTGTCCTGTTCTCTGACCCCAGATAAGTTTATTAAGGTACACAATATTTTGGGGAACACAATACCACCACAGGTATGCTCCTCTGTCTGTCCTCCTTCCCCACAGGCAGTGCCCCGCCCCCCCGAGAATGGGGGCAAGGTCTCCTGTTCTCCATCTGGGGTCCTCAACAGAGTCCTCTGTGTTCAAAAGGACCAGCAGTCAAACCGAGAACAAAGAGTCCTGCAATCACTGGGAAAGTACCACGTAGCCTGGGGCCTGGAAGCTGGGTTAGGCGAGAGCACCAAATCTTGCCTTCATTCTTTCAGAGTTTAAATCTTGAGGCTCACCTGTTTGGGCACGCCCACTGAGGGAGAGGGTGAGAGCCGGAGGCCTAAAGGAGACTGTGGCCCACCCCCACTGCCCACCTGCTGAGTGCTGGCAATCATACCTGGCCCCTTTCCCAGCCTGTGGAGGTCACACACCTCCCCCATTGGGGCAGCAGGTAGCATGTGGCCGGCTACACTGGAGCAGAAGAGAACCTCTTGTGAAACAGGTTGTGCCCTGCTCTACGTTGCTCCAGAGTGTATAAAGCAGCGGTTTTTCAGCATGTGCCTTGCCCCAGGAGGCTCCATTTTACAAGCAGCTTTGGACTCTGTTTTGAGAGAGGGGAATCCAGCCCTGGGTGAATCCAGAACCTGCATGGTCTGTCAGGCACACCCAACCATCTCATGACTTATTCCTGGGAATAGTAAGGGAGCCGCCCTGTAAGTTTATTGGGGTGAATTGAGACCGTAGGGGCACATGGTCATATTTGAATCATATCATCAAAACCAGACCCAAGAATTTTCGAGACACAAGACACAGTAGAACAAGAAACAGTGTCACTTCCTCATCTGAACCCCTGAGAACCACTATGGGGGGAGGTGGGAGGGTGTAGGATACAGATGGAGGGGAGTGGACTCCATGGGAATCCTTGAAGGCACCCACTGCTCCTTTTCTAATAATTTTCTATTTTAAAAATTTTGCTCTTTTCAGTATCCAGTAAGATCTCCCGCCCACAGAGGATATGGCTGCCTCCCAGGAGGCTCCCACCAGGATTTAACCGTTCAGCCTGTAAATTTTTAATGGGCTCAGGATCAGCCTGGCTGCTAGAAGCAAAGTCTGTGGGCTGTTATGGGGAGGTGGTCTACCAAGGTGCCCCCTCCCCCGATACAGCCACACCACTGAGACCCTCCCATGTCCATATCCCTAGGGATCTCTGGATCCGTCAGACCTGGGTCACTGCCAGCCTATTAGGTGAAGGACCATGGAAGAGCAGGGAAAGACTGAGAGGAACAAGCCTGCTTCACGTGAGCAGAGTTCCATTTGCCCCCTCTCGATCTGGCAGGTGTTTGGAGCTACCTACGCTTCTCAGGATGCTGGGGCGGGAGGGTGTCCTCGAAGGCTGGCACTGGGACGTCCCATTCCTCCCGAGCTTCTCTCCGTGTCTTGCCACAGCTCTGGGGGTTCCAATCCTTTCACTCCAACTGTCAGTGATCCTCTGATCCACAGGGCTCACCTCTGCCCAACCCCTCCCTTCACCTTGCAGCAAGTGCCAAGCTCTCAACTCTCATCTGTGCGACATCATTTTCCCTCCCCCATTTCCAGAGTGGCAGCCTGTTCCATGTTGCTCTTGGGTGTCCCAGGGAAACCACCGAGCCACCTTGGTAAATGTGAGGCAGTTACTCTCTCCCTCCCCTGAGGTGGAGAAGGAAACCTCTAGCATGGAAACGCATTTTCTCAAACAGAAAAACCTAAATTAAATATACAGACATAAACATTCCTCTCCTGCTATATGCTCATGTTCTCGGAGCAAATGAGACAGAAGTCAGGGATCCCAAAGCCAGTTCCTGACAATCCCTGCAGCGTCCTTGCTCAAGGTCGTGGATGTGTGGGAGGGCTGGGAGTCAAAGGTCCCAGTGTGGAGGGCTGGGGGTCAAAGGTCCTGGTGTGTGGAGGGCTGGGAGTCAAATCATGGCGTCTCTGAGTTGAGAGGTCATTTGCTACTTCACTTGCTTGTTTGTTGTGGGGTTTGGCTTTTTTGTTTTTGTTTTTTGGTTGGTTGGTTTTGTTTGTTTGTTTGGTTGGTTGGTTGGTTTTGATTTTCTGAGGTGTAGTCCAGGCTAACTTCAAATTATTATCCCACCTCAGCCTCCCAAGTGCTAGGATGACTAGCATGAGCCACCACACCTGGCCATCATGCTGGGTTTGAGCTGACCCTTCAAAGACACCGTAGAGAAAGTGACCCGTGTCTTAATGGCCTATTTTAAGGAAAGAATTAAACACATTTGATGAAGTTTCACTGGAGACTTTGCCATGAAAACGTGTGTGACAAGGTTAGCTAGGTGGCGCAGTGGGTAGCGCTGCTTACTGCCAAGTCTGCCTTCCTGAGTTCCATCCCCGGCACCTGCATAGCGAAAGAAGAGAAACAACTCCACAAGTTACCCTTGGACACATGTGGTTGCATGTGGACGGACACACACACACACACACACACACACACACACACACACACACACGCACACGCACACGCACACGTACATGCGTGCGCAAAATAAATAATAAAAAAATAAGTAAATGTTAAAGATCGGTGTGACTCCAACTCCCCAGGATTATTCCTTCCCTCGTCTGAATCACAAAACAAATCCAACTCAGTCTTTACAGTTTGGGGGACTAAAATACCTTTAAAAGAACCCTGGATGTGTTACAGAAAAGTGATTTTTCTAAAAATACCCATTCCTTTACATTTTCATCCTGAGGGGCCGGCAGGAGCCCTCTGCTCCCACAGCCAGGTCACCATATTAAAGCAAATGAGAACACCGGTCAGGTGACAGGTAGACGTCAGTCTTCCCACAGCCTTTTCATGCTCACAGCTCTGCCCTGTCGCTGCCGGTTCAGATAAATCAAGAGGCTCCTCCGGGCTGAACCACCAGGAGGAACAACTTTGATGGGATGAAACAGTCCATCATCCCAGACCCTGTGCTCAGGTCCTCATGTGGAATCCAAACAAGAAAAGATGCTCAGGTTGAACACATCTGATGACCAGGGACGTCTCTGAAACAATATTCTCAGAACAGTATGCATGGAATAGTCAAAGCCAAGAATCCATCTGAAACAAGGCATCTCCATTAGAGAATCATGGCCTTGGGCTGGGGTGGGCGTGGCTCACGAGAGAAAGCACTTGACTTGCAAGTGTAAGGACCAGAGTTCAGTCCCCAGAACCCAGGCAAAAACGCAGGTGTGATGGTGCATGCTTGTAATCCCAGTGCTGGGGAGGCAGAGACAGGAGGGCCCCCGAAGCTCACAGTGGTGCACTCCAGGCCCATTCAAAGATGGTGGCTAGTGTTCCTGAAGATGACTCTGAGACTGTCCTCTGGCCTCCACATATATGTGCACACACATACAAACAGAAAACCTGGCCTTTAGTCTTCTCCCTGTGCGGACTGGAGACACCATGCCTTGGGCCGGAAGGCTGGTTACTGTAAGGCTTTCTTTCCTCAACTCTAGATACAAGTGAGCTTCAGTGTGGGCTGTCCCAGCAACAGACCCAGAGAGAAGGGCCTGAATGTGAATGGTTTATTTGGAGATGGGGCTGGGGTCCCAGGAAGCACTACCGGGGCTGAGAAGGCAAACAGGCAGACCGTGACAGCCAACAGAACAAACAAAGGCACATCCTCAAAGAAGCTCCCTCACCTAGTGTCCAGAAGTTCACGGGTAAGGTCCCAGGGGTGGGGCAAGGTGCTGGGATAGTGAGGTGTTTGTTTTTAATTTTATCTGAATGAATGCTTTGCCTGAGTGTATGCGCATATGTGCACCACATGTGTGCAGTGCCTACAGGGGCCAGAGAGGGCGTCAAGTCCCCTGGAACTGAAGTTATAGAACATTGTGAGCCTCCATGTGGGTGCTGAGAACCAAACGCAGGTCCTCTGCAAGAGCAGCCATGCTCCTCACCACTGAGCCGTCTCTCCAGCCCAGTGCTGGGCAGCCTTATCAGACATCCAGCAATCCCAGCCCTCTCTCTGGGGGTGGAGACAGCTCCAGCGGTCAGAGAGTTCCAGGGCAAGCCTGACGTATGCCAGCAGCTAGAGAAATGGGCCACCAGGCTGGGAAATGGTAAATGTCATCGCTGGCTCTGTGATGGAGGGAGCAATGTCACCAGAGGAGGGCTCAGTGGCAGGGCCATCAGGCACACCGTCTGGATTCATGACACTTTCCAGGTCCTGTGACGGTGTTCTGCCAGTTCTGGTCATGCCGGCCATAGGCTCTGCTGAAGAGGCAGGAGGACCAGGAATTCCAGACCATCCTGGAATACACATTTTTTTTAAAGCTGGACATGGTGGCACACACCTTTAATGCCAGCACTTAGAAGGCAAGCAGAAGCAGGCAGATCTCTGTGAGTTTGAAGCCAGCCTGCTCTGCATAGTGAGTCCCAGGACAGCCAGAGCTATAGTGAGACCCTGTTTCACAAAACAAAATACAAAAACAAAAGTTCCAATTTTAATCTCAATTAGGATCAGAAGAGGGGCTAGAGAGATTCTAGGTAAGTTTTAAACATAAGCATGAAGGCCAAACAAATTATTTTTTAAATAAAGTAGGAAAATATATTTATGATCTTAAGTTAAACAAGAAACAAAACCGTGGACTGACAACAAAGGAAGAAATTCTAAAAATAATACTCAAAATTATGAACTATGGTGGTAGAGAGATGGCTCAGTGGTTAGATGCAGTGAACGTGGGTTCAGTTCCCAGCAACCATGGAGTGCCTCACGTGCATGTGTAACTCCAGCTCTAGAGGATCAGTTGCCCTCTTCCAGCCTCTGCAGGAACTGCACTCATATAAGTAAGTAATAAAATAAATCTCTCTTTTTTATTTTTAATGTATGAGTTTGGGTCATTAAAAAAGAGAATGAAAACAAACTGCAGGGTGGAAGAAAGTATCTGGAAGTTCTGAGAGAGGTCTCGTGTCTGGGATATAAAGAGCTATAGAATTCTAAGAAAAATGTGGGAAGAGAAGTGGAGCACAAGCCTAAGTAGGTGTGTTAACAGAAGGGTAAAGACACTCAACAACATGAAAGTGTGATTGTTCCAGTCCAGTGAGGGAAGGGGAAACTGCCACGGGAGATGTCAGAGATGTAGCTGACGAGGAAAGCCAGAGCCTCTGTGGTGAGGAAGAAATTCACTTAAAAAAATCTTTTAAATTACATTATTATTGTGCATGTCAGTGTGTGCACATGCATGTGAGTGCACACATGCACATGAGAACATATGTGTGGAAAGCAGAGGACAACTTATGGGAGTTGGTCTTCTCCTTCCACCATGTGAGTCCCAGGGATCGAACCCAGGTCCTCAGGCTTGGGGACAGGCACCTCCCCGCTGCTCCTTACATGGAGTTTATTTAGCAGTATTCCTGTACTTCTCTAAGCCTGAGAAAGGAACCAAATCCTGTTTAAATCAAAGAGGGGAAACAGTGAAGCCAAGAGCAGAAGCATCAGGGCCAGCCCTGACTTCTCGCTTGTGCGGCAGTGACAGGCCAGAATGATGATGCTCTGGGGCTCAGCTGCCCAGAGACTAATTAATGGCTCAGAAATCAATCGGTGGGGCAGTCCAGCATATGAGTCAGGCTCCAGAACATTTCTTTTTTCTTTTTTAGTAGCATAATGCTTCAGTTGGACACCCTGGTTCTCAGAGAAACTAAACTCTGGTCTGGGATGATGTCTTGCCTGCTTGAAATAAAATCTCTTCAGATATTTCTGGTGGGTGACGTTTGTTTGGATAGCCCGCTCATGCACCGCCTACCTGAGTGTCTGCACGTGACGGGAGGGGTAAGATATGAATCCGCTACATCCTAGAACAGTGGTTCTCAAACTGTGGGTTGTGAACTCCTTGGGGGTTGAATGACCCTTTCATAGGGATGGGCAAGACCATAAAAAATATCAGCCATTTACATTACAATTCATAACAGTAGCAAAATGACAGTTATGAAGCAGCAATGAAATCATGCGATGGTTGGGGATCACCACGTGAGGAACTGTATTAAAGGGTGGCAGCATTAGGAGGTTGAGAACCGCTGGAAGGGGAGAGAGAAACAAAGCCATGCAACCATAGAATGGTGCCAGGGGTGATGTTTGTCACGGAGAAACTTAAGCAAAATGTAATGACTAATACTGACTGTCAACTTAGCAGAATCTAGACTCAGAAAAGAGACAAAGCTTTGCCTGTGAGGGCGTTTCTAGATTAGGTTAACTGAGGAGCTCTGAGACACCCTAAATGTGGATGGCACCACACCATGGGCTGGGGTCTGAGTCACAGGGAGGCAGAGGGATTGAGCTAAGCAGCCCCTCTTACCTCTCTGTGCATCCTGATTGGCCACGCGAGCCATGTGTCTTGATAGACTTTTGTCAACTTGATACAAGCTGGGGTCATCTGGGAAGAGAGACCCTCAACTGAGATAATGTCCCCATAAGGCTCCTCTGTAGGCAGGTCTCTGGCATTTGTTTTTTACTAATGATTGATGTGGGAGGGACCAGACCTCTGTGGATGATACAGGTGGTCCTGGGCTGTATGAGGAATCAGGCTGAGCAAGCCTAGAGAGCATGGCAGGAAGCAGCATCTCTCCATGGCCTTTGCTTCAGTTCCTGCTCTGACCTCCTTCAGTAACGGACAGTGGCCCAGGACATGGAAGCCAATAAAAACCATGTGACCCAGCTCCCTCACACTCCTGCCTCTGTGACTTCCTCATCCTTGATGGACTACACTCTCAAAATGTGAGCCCCAAACACTCTCCTCCTCTCCCTTCCTTCCTCCCTTCCAACGCCTTTGTCAAAGGTTCTGTCACAGCGATAAGAAACTGATACGTAGAGTATCAGTCAGGGAGGTAGCCAAGTAAAGCCTGCGCAGGGTGGGGCTGTCTCCAGGAACAGCTCCAGGCAGATGGAGCTCAATGGCCTCAAGGACCATGTGTTAAGAGCTCAGTGCTGGCTGATGACTGTCTGCAATGATTGCCATAAGGGCTTTGGCCTCAGCAGTGGATGACTCCATTGATGTGCATAGTTCAGAGGACGGTTGGGAGGGGTGGGAGGGAACTTGGGAGCTGGGGCCTAGAGGAAGGGTCAAGTCCTTTGAACACTGAGGTGTGTTTCTAGGGACTGTGTCTTGTGCCCCATATGATGAGTGCTTGTTCTCTCTCTCTCTCTCTCTCTCTCTCTCTCTCTCTCTCTCTCTCTCTCCTTCCCAGTCACCATGGGGAGCAGCTTCAATCCCCCACACTGTCTCCATCATGATACCCCACTTGCCATCAGGCTCAAAGTAATGGACCCGAGTGACCATGATCTGAGTCCGCTGGAACTGTGAGCTAAAATGCCTCTCTCCGTGACAGAACTCTATGGCAGGACTCTCCCTGGGTTATCATGGACTCACAGGTTGAAGGTGACTTGATGGAGATGAAGTCACCATGGGTTCATGGCTGTTGCCCACCTGGCTGCACCCATCAACCAAGCCCGCGCATGCTGAGTTGGGAGCAGGTGTTGTTTCTGCCCACATGGAAAGAGTAGGTTGCCGCCTCTGCAAGGTCATCCCATTCAGACTGCAGAATGTCTGTCTAGATGTCTTCTGGTCTGGTGTGACTGTTAATCTGAGAGACTCTCAGGCTAAGTCTGTGCTATCTCTAATGAAGAGGACATCACCAGCCACCATCACAAAATGAGCGTCTCATTTCCCCACCAGGTACCCAGATGGCACTGCTCTATGTCCCAGCCCATACCCCGTGCCTGCTTCCACGCCACAGTCTGCCTTCAGGTCTGCATCGATCTCTCCCTTTCTTTCTGCTTCTGTTTTCTGCTCTTTCACAGTTAGCTATTGCTGTGAAGAGACACCAAGGCAACAAGTATCAGAGAAACCATTTAATTGGTTCTGGTTTACAGTTTCAGAGGTTCAGTCCATCGTCATCATGGTAGGAAGTACAGCACCATGCATGGGGCTGGAGCAGTAGCTGAGAGCTATATCCTGATCCACGGGGTGGGGGGGGGGGGGGGGTATGTGGGGGGTGAATACTGGGCCTGGTGGGGCCACCCCTCGTGACACACTTCCTCCATCAAGGCCACGCCTCCTAATCTTTCTAATCCTATCGAAGAGTTCCACTCCCTGGTGACTAAGCTTCCAAATATATGAGCCTATGGGGGCCATTCCTGTTCAAACCCACACCACAGCTCAAATATTTAGCAGCCCACATACTGGCTCTCCTTTCTTTGATAGCAGGAGAGTTGGCTGTCTTCAGACCTTGTCAGACGTGAGGAAGCAGCACACAGCCATCCCGTCCAGGTGGGTGGAAAGTGCCTGCCATCCAAAGTGGGTTGTGGCCACTAATGAGACAAGAAGAAGGACAACGGTTATTAGAGTGGTAAGCCAGGCAGAGGGAGCAGACAGCACGTGTCCCCAGGAGGTTCCCCATCCCTCGGAAGCTGGGCAGATGTGTAACTGTGTGTGGATTGCTCACTCCTGAGAGGACTCGCTTGATGGTTCCTTTGTCTGTCCTTGGGCCATCTGTGTGTGTGCTGCGAGCAGCAGACACCTTCCCACAGTGTAAACTGAGTCACCTTGCTCTTCTGGTGATTGTCATTCCTCCAGCTCAGGCTCACCTTTCCTGCTGTGATGCCAGGCCTGGCTTAGAGAACCCACTTCCCTGTCCCCTGCCAAGTGACACTTGAGGTCCACACACAGGCACACTCTTCTTGCTGTCCTTCTGAGGTTATTTCCACTTGGAACACCCTCGGTGGACTGTCCAATGCTCTGTTGAAGCATACAGCCATTTCTACATGGGTCATTTGGTTCCCACCCTGCTGGCCTGGGGTTTGTAACCATCAGTTGCTCCTAATGGCTCCTGATGTAGCGAAGAGCAGCACAAGCACAAGCCTGCTGGGCGGCTCCACAGAGCCTTGAGCAAGCAGCTTCACACCCCTGCCCTCCATGACCCTTAAGCTGTTTCAGGCATTTGGTCACAGTGATGAGGAAAGAAATGTGTTCACTTACCATGGTTCTCAGTCAAGAGTCTCCAGAGAAACAGGACCAACGGAACAAAGGTGTGTGTGTGTGTGTGCGCATGTGTGTGTGTTGTGTATGCGTGTTTATGTGTATGGTATGTATGTGTATGTGTGTGTGCGTATATGTGTGTGTGGTGTATGTGTGTGTATGTGTATGTTATATGTGTGTATATATGTGTATGTGTGTATATGTGTGTGTATGTGTGTGTATATGTGTATGTGTGTGTGCATATATGTGTATGTGTGTATATGTGTGTATGTGTGTGTATATATGTGTATATGTATGTACATGTGTATGTGTGTATGTGTGTGTATATGTGTGTGTATATGTGTGTGTATGTGTATGTGTGTGTATATGTGTATGTATATGTGTGGATATGTGTGTGTATATGTATGTGTGTGTGTGTGTGTGTGTGTGCAGGGAGAGAGGGAGGGAGTGAAAGAAGCGGCAGGACAGGAGGAGGAGTGAATTTAAGAAGTTGACTACATGATTTTGGAGGGCTGGCAAAACCAGTGCCAACTAGGTTTCCTGACAGGCAGAGAACAGAGAGGGTTACAGTTCAAGTGCATGGCGGTTTGCTGGTGGGATTCCGTCTCTTTCAGGACTGAGCCCTTGACTGATGAGGGACACACACACACACACACACACACACACACACACACACACACACACCAACGGTGACCTGCTGTGCTCACAGTCCAGAGGTTTAAATATTAACCATCCCCAAACATCCTGCTCAGAACTAGCCAGTGAAGGGTCCAGGAATATAGAAATACAAAATTATAAACCTAAGGGGGGAAAAGTTGACAATCACCAGCTCTAAAGGTTAACGTCTAACAGTGGCTGTCTGCTTTACAGCCAGCTCCTCTGTCAATAGCCAGGGGTGAACTTCTAACCCCTTCCCCCTTATAGCCAACAACTGCCCGGACCAAAGTTAACTTTTAATAGATGTTTCTACGTGACTTCTAGCATGCACTCCATGCCTAATGCTTTCCCCTTACTATAAAAAGGGGACCAGAACCTGCCTCCATGGCCACAGCCTCAAAATCCAACTCTGGCTGTGGTCTCAGCTAGCTGATAAGCTTTTGTGCCCCTCCGTAATATTTTTTCTTTTTTCTGGAATAAAGTCTGCTTCTGATTTAATAGATTTTGGTGTTCTGTCCCCCATTATTGCGTGACTGCGGACCCAACAGCCAGCATAATGTTTGACCAAATATCCAGGTGCCATCGCCCAGCTGGGGTGACACAGGGCTCACCATCAGGACTCAAGTGACTGTGGGACATCTGAGGGACTGACATATGCACGGCCTCAGTTCCAGTTTTCACCTCAAACACGCCACCGCTCTACCCTTTCTATAACAGTCTATTTTTAGTGTGGGTTCTGAGTTCCATTTTGGATGACCTAATTCTCAGAACTTGACTTTTTCATTTGGAAGCCTATTACAGCTCTCACCAACATTCTTGAGAAAAGCAGCTCTTTAGTGTTCGGCTGAGACGATGGTGATGGCGGTGATGGCAGTGGTGGCGGTGGTGGTGATGGTAGTGATGGCGGTGATGGTGGTGATGGTAGTGGTGATGATTCCCCAACCACGCAGATCTCAGATCCAGTGATGCAGTAATTAGTTTCAGCACCTGCAATTCACACATCTTCACCTGATGTAGGAACAGAAATTTGAGTTAAAGATTTGAGAGCTCAGGAGTGATTGTTTTCTGAGGCCAGCTGACATAGATGCCATGTGAATGCAAGCTGCAAGCAACCATGACTGCAGATAAATCTGGAACCTACTCCGACTCACACCCAACAGTCACAGAAAGGGGCCCATGATGACGATAGAGTCCACAGAGGGTAGGCAGTCTGTCCGTGCCATTCTTAGAACATCCATACTGTTTCATCTGAAGCTCATGGAACCAGGAACATTAGGTCTACTGTTGGAAGAAGCCACGTGTGTGGTGAGGCGGCTTCGGGCAGTGTTTGTGTGTCCTCATTTATTTCTGCCACTGTGATTAAACAAAGCAAAACGAACAAACAAACAAACAAAAAACAGAATGAAACACCTGGATGGAAATCGGGCTGAGGGAGGTAGGTTTATCTTGCCTACGATCTCAAGTTATAACCCATCATTGTGGGGAAGTCAAGGATGCAGGAGCTGAGCAGCTGACCAGACAGTCAAGAGCAGAGAGAATGCATGCATGCATGCATGCTTGTCATGGCTGGACTCACTCTACATTTATATAATTTGGGACCCAAATCCAGAACAGTGCCACCCACTGGGTCTTGCCTCATCAATTAAGGGTCACAACACCACCCCAGGCTTCCCACAGGCCACCCTGCTCTGGACAATCCCTGAAACTCTCTTCCCAGGTGATTGTAGACTGTGCCAAGTTGACAACAAAAGCGATCACATCGTGGAACAAACAATGCCTGAATCCTGGTGTTTTTTGATGGCATCCATCGTTCTTTGTGAGTTTGTGGGTTGGCAGTGATTGACAGGAATCGACTCCAGGCTCTGAGCCTCAGGTTGCCCATTTTGCTTCCCTGGACCCCACATGAAAGTCCTGCAGTTTCCTGAAGAATCTCTTCCCGTGGTGAAAGCTAAATGATCCAGACATGAGAGAAAACTGTGGGACAATCTTAAATATGTTAAATGAACTTTACTATGAAAAACCTATGTCCCTTATTGCATGGCCAAAAGCAGAGTTCAATGGACTATTCCTGAGAGTTTTGTGCAGGTGTGCATACACACACACACACACACACACACACACACACACACACACAAACATTATATATTCATAGATTGCTACACTGGTTTCCTTCTGTTTTGTTTTTCTGTTTGGTTGGTTGGTTTTTGGGGGTTTTTGTTTGGTTTGGTTTGGTTTAATTTTTATGAAGCGGGGGGGTTCAGGTTTTTGTTTTTGTTTTTTTGAGATAGAATCTCACTGTGTAGACTTGGCTGGCCTGGAACTCACTGTGTACATCAGGCTGACCTCAAACCCACAGATTCTCTTACCCCTCCTCCCGGTCATCTGTGTTCAGCTGGTGCAATGGTGGACCCCTGATTATTCTCTCACTGAAAAGAAAGGATTTGCACTCTCTAAATCTGTGCAATTTTGGAATTTAAGGTTATGTTGGAATAAAACAGATTTTAAAACCAATTTCTTAACCACAGGCCCAACCCCCAAGGTCTAGATGGAATGTTTGACTGGTGTTTTTCATAAGGAAATGGTGTCTTGGGAGGGATTGCCTATTGGAAAGACAATCCCAAGAGTCCAAGAGTCTTAAGCTGCTGGTGTGGCCATGGCTCCTTCATTGCCCAGCTGGGTAAGCTCTCTCTGCCCTTGAACGGATGACAGCATGGGGGTGGGGAGAGAGGAAGAGAATCCAGTCACCCTTTTAAGGGAGCCTGCTTTGGCTGTGAGAACTGAAGGCTATGAAGATCAGAGCAAGTCCACATCCCAAGTCTTCAATGGATGTGTCCTTTGAACATGAAAGCCCTAACTCAGGCTCCTAAGGCATGAGATCCCTGAGTGATGGTCACCCCAGGCTAAGGTCCAGCTGAGAAGAAAGACAGAGCTTCAAGGCTCCAATCTTTGTAAGAACGGGACATTTAACTACACCACGAACATCCAAAAATACATTGCAGGCCGGAAGTGGGAAGAATGGGACATTTAACTACACCACACATATTCAAAAATACGTTGCAGGCCGGAAGTGGGAGGGGAACCCCGTGGCTTCAGTTTCCTTGCAGATGCACCTCAGGCTAGCACAGAGCCCTGCCTCCTTCTTCCTGTTTCTACTTCAGGACTGAGTGACATCACTCCAAGGCCATGGGCTCCAGTCCTTAGAACCTTCTAGCCATTATTTCTCAAGTTCCAAAAGTGTATGTTTTGGAAGGTAGTCTGCTCTTGCATCTACTCAGCCGCCTGTGTCTTTCTCCCTTCCTCTCTCCCCTCCTCTCCCCTCCTTTCCTTCCCATGGATGGGGTCTGGTGCAATGCATGGAAGAAGGAACCATCTATCTCCATCTCCGATAGTCAGGCACTACTCATGCCCACTTGCAGCCCTGTCCAGACTCTGAACCTTAAGGTAATTAGTGGGGTTCTAAGAGAGAAATTCTCTTTTCCCCCCACACAAGACATGTGCTGGCTTCATAGCTCATGCTTTATACCTGAGTACCCCTTTAAGTTTTGTTTTACAGACCTTTCTGATGATCCATATCTTCCTATACACACACACACACACACACACACACATACATACACACACACACACACACACACATACACACACACAAGCATGCATGCACAAGCTCTCTCTCTTACTGGATACTCTGTTCTTCTAGGGAGTCAAGACTACATTGCAAGGCTGGAGAGATGACTCAGCAGTTAAGAAAGTGGCTGCTCTTGCAAAGGACCCAAGGTTGGCTCCCAGCACCCACATCAGATGTCTCACAACTTCCTGTGACTTCAGCTCCAGGGAAACCAACACCCTCTTCTGGCCCCTGAGGGCACTGCACTAAGGTGCATATACCCATACCTATATACAAAAACAAGACTTTTTAAACATCTCTTTCTAAGACTATGTGTTGCTTCTGCACCACTGGCTGCTAGCCTTGGGCTATATCTACAGAAACTAAAATGCCTCAACAGTCTGCCCCACTCAGACCTCGGTGTCTAACCAGGTGACCGAATGTGACTGTGCCTCAATGAATTAGCAATAGCTAGAGACATAGCTTGAAGATCTAGACGGGAACCAAAATTAGGGACATGGAACTTTGGCTATGTGATGCTTATTTTTGATTGTCAACTTGGTGGTTTTTAGGATCTTCATGGAAACAAACCTCTGGGCATGTCCATGAGGACTCTCAGATTGGATAACAAGGAGAAAGCCAGAGAAGCTTCATCCTCCATGCCTGCAGTGGTCAGGGTTCTCTAGAGGAGCAGAACTGACAGAGTGAGTATATATTTAAAAGTGGATTTACAGTGGCTGACAGGCTGTGGTCAGGCCAGTCCAACAACGGCTGCCGTCTAATGGAAAGGCCGAGCATCAGGGGTTGTTCAGTCCTTGAGGCTGGATGTCTCAGCTGGTCTTCGGTCTGTGTTGGATCCTGAAGAAGTATGTTCTACTGCCAGTGAGGAAAAGCCTCAGCAGCAGGATAGATGGACTTGCCAGAGAGGGTGAGGGCAAGCAGGCAAAAAGCAAAACCTTCCTTCTTCCATGTCCTTTTATAGAGACTGCCAGAAAGTATGGCCCAGACTCAGGGTGGGTCTTCTGACCTCAAATGATTCAGTCAAGAAAATGCCCCACTGGTGTGCCCAGCTGTTTGGGTTTAAGTTGATTCCAGATGTGGTCAAGTTGACGACCAAGATCAGCCATCAGACCTCTCTGTGCTTCCTGACTGGATGAAATGTGACCAGCTGTCTCACCCTCCTGCCGCCACGCCTTCCCCGCCGTGATGGGCTAGAATAAAACTGTGAACTAGAATAAACCCTGCCTTCCTTCCGGAGGCTTTGGCCTCAGTCATGAGGACAGTAGCTAGCATAGCCCACTTTGCACTGAAGATGCATTAGTTACAAGGCTCAGACTCATGTTCAAGTTATAAGGCTTAGACTGTCCTATTCTGGGCTACTCTGATCCAGTCTCTTCATTCCACGGAACCTAGCTATCTGTGATTGTTGTGGGATTATCTTTTTGTACACTGTGAAGATGTATCTCTGCCAAGACACCTTCTGAATGATTTAATAAAGAGCTGAATAGCTAAGAGCTAGACAAGAGAGGAAAAGCAGGACTTCCGGGAAGAGAGAGAAACTCCGGGAGGAATCCAAGGCACAAGGAATTCACCAGCAAGACTTGGAGGGGGTGAGACATAACAGAATGGAGGAGAAGTAACAAGCCACATGGCAGAATGTGGATTAATATAAATGAGTTAGTTTAAGTTATAAGAGCTAGTTAGGAACAAGCCTAAGCTAAGGTCAAGCATTCATAATTAATAAGAAGTTTTCACATCATTATTTTGGAACTGATGGTCCAAAGAAAGTCCAGCTACAATTGGTATCCAACATTGGGCATGTATATTCAAGCATAGAGCAGCTGGCGTGCTACCTGGCAAGACACTTGAGACTAGACTAGCCCAGGCCCACCAACTTTCTAGATCCGGGTGGGTAAAAGTGACTCGGCTAATGCCTGTGGGCATGAGGCTCAGCTCTCAGGGAAAGGCCAGCAGCTGCAGCCCAGAACCAGGGGTAGCTTGCTGGACAGACCCAAGGGGAGCAGAGCCAGCTGCCAGTGCCATGTGCTAAGTGGAGCCATGTAGCAGGTAGCCTGGTCCTTTAAGGATTGGCTCACACAGTCAGAAAAGGCTGCAGATACATTGAAAATGTGCTTAGATGCTAAAAAGAAGAGAAAATGGTTATAGAGAGTCATGGAAAAAATAGTTTAAAAATAATAAAATAAAATCTTTAAAGAAAGAGTAAAGTAATATAATAAGAATAAGCCTTATAAGAATGGGAAATACACAGGGCATCTGGACCCTATATAGTGCTTTATTAACTTTAAATTTTTTAAATGCTAATTGTGGTGATATATTGTGTATCAAATAAAGCTTGTCTGAGGATCAGAGGACAGAGCAAGCCACTAGATTAAACATAGAGGCCAGGCAGCGGTGGCACACACCTTTAACCCTAGTACTCAGGAGACAGAGATCCATCTGGATCTCTGTGAGTTCAAAGCCACCCTGGACTACATGAGATTAATTCAGACTAGGAGAGAAACAGAGTCAGGCAGTAGTGGCACACACCTTTAATCTTAGCACTAGGAGGGTAGTCTAGGCAGAGGGAGGTATATAAGGCATGAGGAGACAGGAACCAGAGTCCTTTCAGCTGAGGATTCAGAGGCTTTCAGTCAGAGGATTCCTGGAGATAGGATCTTGTCTTCATTTGCCCTGAGAATTCGGTAGTGGTGAGAAGTTTCTCTAGTGGCTTGTTACTTTTTCTCTCTGATCTGATAAATCTGATCAGCATTTATCACAATATCTGGCTTCAGGTTTTTACTATTATAAGACCATTTAGGATTTGTGCAATGTCTAACAAGCAAAAAACATCAGCTGCTAAGAGACATTGGATTATGGAAACTGCTGAATTAAACCAGCTTATATATTTTAAGGATGTCTTAACTTCAGAATGGAAGTTGTGAAATGTGTTGCATTGGGTGAGAGATTATGCCTTTGTTTCCACAGTAAACAAAAAGCTGTGGATTTCTTCAAAATTTATAAAGATAAGATTTGACTAGGGGAGACTTCTGAAAATCTTGGCCACAGACATGAAGGAAGAAACCAAGAAAAACTACAAGACAGGTGATGTATATGCTGATCCTTCTACCATGGGAACAGCTCTGGAACTAGATGAGACATGATAAATCTTGTTGGCTACAGAGTCCTCATGACTTATTATTACATGTCATCCTTTCATATGACATGGATGGAGATTTATATTACAGTTTGGTTATGCAGTCCAAATAGGCTTATAAAGTTGATGGATGCCCTTTACCTGCTCAAACATAGAGCAGAGAATGATCTTTAGCTGATTTGTGCACACTGTGCATTCCATACCTGTGTTGATGCAGATGTGTGTAGTCAGACATTTCTCTCTTGCCTACCAATTCCCAAATAACCACTCAGAGACTTAATATTACTTATAAATGCTTGGTCAATAGCTCAGGCTTGTTACTAGCTAACTTTTACATTTAAATTATTCTGTAATTCTTATCTATGTTTAGTCACATGGCATGGTACATTTTCTCAGTGTGATATTCCCATCTTGCTTTTCTGAGTTTTTCAGCACCTCTCTTACTCCACCCTTTTTCTTCCCAGAATTCTCCTAGCCTAGCTCTCTTGCTCAATCTCTTCCTGCCCAGCTATCGGCCAATCAGCTTTATTATTAACAATGAGCACAATCCACAGCATTTCCCCCTTTTTGTGTAATTAAAAAGGAAAGTTTTAACCTTAACATAGTAAAATTATATATAACAAAAACAGTTATCAAGTAAGAATTACAATTACCATGTCTATTTGTATTTGGCAAAATTAAAGAAAATACTCTATCATCTATCTTATCTTTGTGAGTCCAAAGTTTTGTATCAAATTTATCTTTTATCATAACTAAGGAAAACTATAACTATCTAGTCTTCAACTCCATCAAAGATCCCAGAAGCACGAAATGTTACCTAATGATAGGGACATCAGACTGTCTGGACAGTCACCCAAAGTTCCTCTGTAATGTTGGTGCATCCAACTCTGGCCTACAGGACAAGCATATCTGACAGACTTTCCTGTGAAGCAGGGAATTTTGAAGGACTGTCCTACCTTGTCTTGAAAAAGTTTGGTAGTTGTCTTTCTTGTGTCTAGCTAGTCTAATTTGGACAGTGAACTGTCAGCAACTGAGGCAAGGGAAGTTTCTTTGCTCACATGTATAGCTTTTGCCATAAAGAAAACAAACTCCATATAGAGTTTCTTTGATGCCCCTCATCCTCTTTGAAGTAATTGGTATTGCCAGAAGCAGATGTGTCTCACTACTGAGAAAAGTCTAAGTTCTTAAAACATTTTAAATGTAATATTCTGTAGGTCTTTGAAGTGTTTGAAGATTGCCTATCTATCTAAAATATATCTCTGTATGACCTTGAAAACCTAACTAATATGACTATAAGTTTGCTATTATAGAATAGTATTAATCTGTATTTCTTAATTATATATTACATTTTTAAATGAGTTGCATAAATATAATACCCTAAACAAGAGTAGAAATATACATACAGTATAACAAAATTAACTTTAAATTTGTTATCAATAAACCAAAATCCATACCAATGTAAAATATTTTGAGATTAGCAGTTGTTTTTCTGGATTAAAGTAGATTTAATAATCTACTCTTTTGTTGAATTTATCTCCCCCCCCCTTTTTTTTTTGTTTGTCTATGTAGCTAGAGTTTTTCTCTCCAGGTCCCACCAAACCCTGGCAGTCCCGTAGCCCACTTATAAAATAAACATACAGACACTTATATTATTTAAACTGCTCAGGCATTAGCTCAGGCCTACCATTGTCTAGCTCTTACTCTTATACTCAGCCCATTTCTGTTAATCTATATGTTGCCATGTGTTCCCTGGCTTTACCTGCTGCCTTTACATGATGCTCCCTGGATGGCAGGCTGGCATCTCCTCCTCTCCACCTTCCTGTTATCTCAATTCTCCTCTCTGCTAGTCCCACCTATACTTCCTGCCTGGCTACTGGCCAATCAGTGTTTTATTTATCAATAAATCATCCACAGCAAATGAGATCCCCGAATTTAATTTCCTTTGTTTAGTTTTTTTCTTGACCATTACCAATCACAACTTGTAAGCAACTCCCCTTAAATGATAATAAACATCCATAACTCATCTTTTTGGGAATGTGGGCATAGTTCTCTAGATTGCTTCCTGCTGATTAGGTGCACTAGTAATCTTTGAGGGACAGTGAGAAAATTTAGGATAACTGAAAATGGAGGCTTTTCTCTGTTCCACCTGGTCCCACAGCCATCTTCAAATAATAACTCAGAGGCTTATATTAATTAAAAGTATTTGACTGATGGCTCAGGCTTATTACTAACTAGCTCTTACATTTAAATTAACCCATTTCTATTAATCTTTGTATTATCACAGGGCTTACCGGTGCTCTGGCATCTTGCTCATTCGGCAGCTTCTGGCAGTCACCCCAACTCCACCCTTCTTCATCTCATTTGATTATACTGCCTAACCTTATTCTACCTGGCTACTGGCTAAAATTTATCAACCAATGAGAGCAACACATATTCACAATGCACAGAAAGACCATCCCACAGCAGATAATGGTTAAGTCTTTGTTGGAGTAGTCTGTGAGGCTGGATCATCTCAGCCAGTCACCTTGAAGCTGTTCTAGGGGCAGAACTCAGAGGAAACTGCAACAGAGGAACTCTGAAATGTTGGATCATCTGGGCCATCTGTTCCCATCAGAGATTTTTCAAGGAGTCTTCCTCAATCAAATCTGATTTTTCTTAACCCAGAATGAATCCACAGTCTCTCATTTCCTATGGAAATAAAAGCAGAACTCCTTTTCCAAATTATCATTATCTTTTGACTTAAATTTTGGATTCAAGACATTTTAAAATATATAGGTTGGTTTAATCTAGCAGCTTGCATAATCAAATGTCTCTCAGCAGTTGTTATTTGTTCATTAGTCATCAAAAAATTTAAAGACAGCACAATAACATGCAGTGTCCAGACTCTGTATATTTTCTGCATTTACATGGCTTATTATATTTTTTATTACTCGATTTCTTTTTAAAGGACTTTCTCTACCCCTTTTCTTCTCTCTCCCAGGCCTACATATATTTTTTAAATACTCTGTGACCCATTTAGAGGCTCTTTTTATCTGAATCTGTCCTTACTGTGCATCTGTAACCTTTTCTGTCTGTATGACCAAGAAAACTGCTGTGTAACTTAGACATGGCGTGCTGGTGCTGGCTCCCCTCAGTTCTCTGAGAGGCTAGTCTCATGGCAGCAGAGGTAAGTTTCCTGCCATCTCTGAGAGCCAAGTTTACCACCCCAACTCTGGGAAGTTTCTGGGTCCATGCTGCCACCAAGTAGTGTGCTACCCACTGCTCATGAATACCATTTAAGTGTCTGGCAATAGGACCTCTCAAAAGAGCTGCCCGTTCTTGCCCCCAGTTCTGAACCAGGAAGCCGTCTCTTAAATATACACACAAACAAACAAACAAAAACCCACACACTTGTAATCCTGATACTGTGGAGGCAGAGACAGGTGGGTTCTTGGGGCTAGGTGACCAGCTAGCATAACTTGCTTGGCAAGTTCCAGGCCAGTGAGAGATCCAGTCTCTAAAACAAGATGGACAGACACCTGAGGCTGTCTTTAGGCCTCCACACAGACATATGTACACATGTACTCAGGAACCGCCCATTCGCACAAATTGTTGTTTTTGTTTGTTTGTTTTGTTTTTTAAAGACTTATTTATTTTATATATATATATATGTGTGTATATATATACACATATATATAGTGTTCTGCTGCATGTATGTATGTCTGCACACCAGAAGAGGGCACCAGATCCCATTATAGATGGTTGTGAGCCACCATGTGGTTGCTAGGAATTGAACTCAGGACCTCTGGAAGAGCAGTCAGTGCTCTTAACCTCTGAGCCATCTCTCCCGCCCAACAAATTATTTTTACAGAAGAAAGAAAGTCAACTTTTTGTGAGGAGCTGCCCTGTCAATCCGCTGTCTCGAGAAAGGGGGAAGGAAACACACACATGTCCAGCAACCCAGGGCTCATACTCCCCGTATCTCAGCCACGGTGAGGACCAGGAAGGAGCTGGTGACTGTTTCAGGTTTGCACACTGCACCACTTCTTTCCCAGCTGAGCCCTACTGCAGCATGAAATCAGCCACCAACGGAGCCCCAAAGTGGTCCCTGCAGGCTTCTGGGAAGACTTGATTTGAAACAAGCTATATTACCAGGTCAGTGACCATAGTACTCTGCAGATGGCCTACCAACCGCAATCTACAAACCCCTAGCCCAGGAACTGGCTGTGTGATGGAATTAGTGATGCAGTTCAATGGCCACTGTAATGAGGAACACAGCCACAATGGGTTTGCCAGGCCAAGGGCAGGGCCCACACAACCACTGATTTGCTCTAAATTTAGACACTAGACTTAAGTTTGGGGGTCTCAAGCCTACCCTCTCCTCTGTCCAACTGGTTACATTCAAGAGTCACTATGGCGTCCTTCTGGTTTGACAGTTAACCACAATGGCCCAGAAGACTTTTTAAATGTGCTACATTTACTATTATAGAGCCTGGAGAGATGGCTCAGTGGATGGGAATACTTTCTGTATGAGCGTAAGGTCCTGAGTTCAGAACCCAACACCCACATAAAAAACAAGGTATGGCCATGCACTTGACTGTAACTCCAGCACTGTGAGAGGGGTATGGAGACAGGAGCATCACTGGGGTTCGTTGGCTTCCAGGCTCCATGAGAGACCCTGTTTCAAGAGAATAAGGCAAAGTGACAGAGCAGGACTTGACCTCTTCCTCTAGCTTCTGCTTGTGTGCACAGGCTCACAGGTGCATGTACACCATACACTATGCACCACACAAGCACACGCACACACACTCACACACACTCACTCACACACACACACACACACACACACACACACACACACACACAATCACACACACAATCATAGGGCTTTTTGTTTTGGTTTGTTTTTAGTAGCAAAAGGAGATAAATTAGAGAGAGTCAAAGTGAGATGAAGGAGGGTCCCAGGCACAGACTTCTAGGCCTCTTTCTCCACAGAGTCCTTGATGGTGTGGTCTTATCCTAGAGACAATCTGGGACAATATTTGAGAGGGCTGCTAACCCGTGAGGCTCACAGGTGCCCTGTGTTCCAGGATTTGATCACCTACTGGCCACAGGGGTTGACTTCACTCTCCAGCTCCTCTTGGTGGTTAGGGCTTCAGTTCTTAATGCTACTTTCTAAACTGAAACTGGCAAATGACGATCACTGTGGTGTCCAGTGGCCAAACCTCAGGCCAACAAACACACTTCCATCAGACAAGAATTCCAGAGACCTGGAAGTCAGCTTCCAAGGCATAGATTTTTGTCTTGTCAGTCCCCACAGTGTGTCCTGTGCTGAGCAGAGCATGGCGTGAAGCAGACTGTCTCTAACTAGTGCTGTTAAATATTTCACTATCAATATGTACCAACTGCTCACATTGTAAGTCCTTTGCTGAGCCTTGCAAAGGCTCCAGAAGACAAGGTTCAGAGGTTCACATTAATTAAAGTTGGTGTCTTAGTTAGGTTTCTACCTCTGTGATAAAACACCATGACCAAAAGCAACCTGGGGAGGAAAGGGTTTATTTCGGCTTACACTTCTGCATCATAGTCCATATATCACTGAGGGAAGTCAAGGCAGGAACTTGGAGGCAGAAGCTGATGCGGAGGCCATGGAGTACTGCTCACTCATTGGCTTGCTCCTCATGACTTGCTCAGCCTGCTTTCTTATAGTACCCAGGATTACCTGCCCAGGGTGGCACTGCCCACAGTGGGCTGGGACCTCCTACATCAGTCATCCATCAAGACAATGTCCATCAGACTTATCTACAAGTCAGTTTTGTGGAGTTTTCTCAATTAAAAGTCCATCTCCCAGCTACATCCAGGTTTGTGTTCTTTGCAAAAACCAACCAGCATGGCAGACTTCCTTTCAAGACCACTGTCCCTCAGTTTACCTACTTTGCATCATGTGACTCCCCTGCCTGACTCTCTGTGCTCACCCACGTCTTGACGGCTAGCAGGAGCTGTTTCTATGCCCCCCATTTAAATTCTACTCCATGTGGCAGGACTTGAATAATTTAAATTTGTGACTAATGATTCTATTTTTATGTTATCTCTCCTGGAACACTTCCACCCACTAATCTAGCTTAATCAGCAGATGATACACCCACTCTTCATTTAAGATTAACTTGCACACGTAGAAAAACTTTAAATGACTTTTCCATCAGCCTTTGGTAGAATTACTTAGAATAACTTTTTTAAGGTTTATTTTATTTTTATTTGTGTGTATGTATGCATCTGTGTGTGTGTGTGTGTGTGTGTGTGTGTGTGTGTGTGTGTGTGTGTGCCACATGCATGCAGTGCCCACAGAGGCCAGAAGAGAGCAGTGGATCCCTTGAAGCTGAGCTGTCTGATGTGGTCATTGGGAACCAAACTTGGGTCCTATGCCAGAGCAGCAGGCACTCTTCACCTCTGAGCCATCTCTCCAGCCCTCTTACAATATCTTTACAAGGCAATTAGCTGATTTCTAAAGCCTGGAACTCACAGAGAACTGTGATTGCCACCACCATCTGGCTGGCACTGTTTTCTTCAATCACCATTTTTACTTGAACAAAATTCAATCTTTTTCCCTAAAATAAGTTCTCACTCTTGAGCTTGCTGGCACACTGAAACCTCACTATGGAGAAATCACAGATTTCGTTTCTTCTCAGAAAGCCTGTGGTCAATCACAAGAGGAGGAAGAGGGGGGTGGAAGGAGGTGGGAAACAGTTGAATAAGGATCAAGAATAATAACGTAAATGTAGGGAAATGCCACAGTGAGACTCACAATGTTATATGTTACCATTGAAATTTTCACTTGGAAAACTGAAAACTAAAAATTAATGAAACTAGCTGGGTGTGAAGATGCACACTTTAATCCCAGCACTCAGAGGCAGAGGCAGGCATATCTCTGTGAGTTCCAGACCAGCAAGAGGCTACACAGTGAGACCTGCCTCAAAAAAAAAAAAAAGATAATAAATGAATAAATAAACTATAATATCTGCTGGTCTAAAATATCAATGTTGGTGTTGACAAACTTAGTCAATAAATATATAGGGCTAACAAGATGGCTCATCAGGTAAGGACACTTGCAGCCAAGGCTGATGGCCTGAGTTCAATCCCCACAGGATAGAAGAAAAGAACTTACTCCTGCAAGGTCTTTTGACCCCCACATGCATGTACTGTGTGTGCACACTCACAATAAATGAATGAAAGAATAAATAAATGGAAACATATTTAAATGTATAGGAATGTTTACAGGTGTTTGCTTTTTCCCTCTTCCCACCTAAATTATCCCATTATCTTATCTTATGGTTCTTTACATCAGTATGATCAATATTGCACCCATCTACAGCTGGTAGTCAGCCATAGTCTGAGATTGCCCTGAACACTTGAGATGTGACTATTCCAAGCCAAGCTGTGTTGTGGCCATGTGTATATACTGATCAATTTTGGATGCTTGAAATGTATATAACTTGTACTACAAAAAGGATCCAAGACTTTTAAAATTAATTAAGTTATAGTGTGTGTGTGTGTGTGTGTGTGTGTGGTATATGACAGGTATGTACAGGTGTGCTCATCTGCACAGGTGTGTGGGGACCAGAGGTTAACATCAAGTTGTCACCCAGTCATCACCTTCCACTTTATTTCTTCTCTTTTAAAAAATTATTATTATTATTATTATTATTATTATTTATGGTGATATTTTATTTGTACTGAAATGTGATTTTAATTGTATGTTAATAAATAAAGTTGGCTGGGGGTCAGAGTTAGTAGCAAGCCATAGCAAGGGCTGGGCAGTGGCGGACTTTAATCCCAGCAACTGGAAGGCAGAGCCAGGCAGATCTCTGTGAGTTCGAGGCCAGCCTGGTCTACAGAGTGAGATCCAGGACAGGCACCAAAACTACACGGAGAAACCCTGTCTCGAAAAACCAAAAAGGATGTATAGGCAGGACAAGGAGAGAGGAGAATGCTGGGAAGTGGAAGGCTGAGGCAGAGAGACGCTGCCAGCCGCTGCCATGAGAAGATGTTAAGATACCGGTAAGCCACGAGCCACGTGGCAACTTATAGATTAATAGAAATGGGTTAATTTAAGATATAAGAACAGCTAGCTAGAAGCCTGCCACGGCCATACAGTTTGTAAGCAATATAAGTCTCTGTGTTTACTTGGTTGAGTCTGAGCAGTAGTGGGACTGGCAGGTGAGAGAGATTTGTCCTGACCATGGGCCAGGCAGAAAAACTCTAGCTACAGTTATTTGTGTGTGTGAATGTTTTGTCTGCATGTAAGAGTATGCACCCTATGCATGCCTGGTGCCCACAGAGGTTAGAAGAAGGCATCAGATGCCCTGGAGCTGTAGCTACAATGTGGTGATATTTTGTTTGTGCTCTAATAAATAAAGCTTGCCTGGAGATCAGAGTGTGTAGCCACTAAGTCAGGCAATGGTGGCACACACCTTTAATTCCGATACTTGGGAGGAGGAAACAGGAAGTGATATGGCTGGGCAGAGAGAGGAACATAAGGCGGAAGGAGACAGGAACTCGGCCCTTTCGGTCTGAGGACTCCTAGAGGTAAGAAGTCTCTCTAGTGGCTGCTGCTCTGATCTTTCAGCTTTCAGCCTGATATCTGACTCTGGGTTTTTATTATTAAGACCAATTAGAATTCGCGATACAATTAGAGACAGTTGTGAGCCACCGCATGAGTTTTGGGACTTGGGTTCTCTGAAAGAGCAGCCAGTGCTCTTAACTGCTGGAACACCCTTCCAGCTGTCTGCCTTGTTTTTAAGGACAGAGTCTTTCACTGAACCTGGAGCTCACGGTGGCAGCTAGACTGACTGGTCAGGTAGCTCCAGGGATCCCCTGTCTCTGCCCCCCCAGCACTGGGCTTGCAGACATGTGTTGTTTGTTTTTACTCTTTTGGGGAGCCCACCACCCAGCTCCCACATAAATAACACACAGCGGTTTATTATTACTTATGAATGCCTGGCCTTAGCTTGTTTTGTTTCTTTTTTTATTTATTTATTTATTTATTTATTTATTTATTTATTTATCATGTCTACAGCGTTCTGCCTACATGCATGCTTGCAGGCCAGAAGAGGGCACCAGATCTCATTACAGATGGTTGTGAGCCACCATGTGGTTGCTGGGAATTGAACTCAGGACCTCTGGAAGAACAGCCAGTGCTCTTAACCGCTGAGCCATCTCTCCAGCCCTTGTTTTGTTTCTTGTCAGCTTCCTTAAATTATCCCGTCTACCCTTTGCCTCTGGACATTTCCTGTTCTCTTACTTCTGTAAACCTTACTCTTACTCAGTGGCTGGCTGTGTAGATGGGTGGCTGATCCCTGGAGTCTTCCTCCTTCTCTGGTTACTTCTTTCCTCCTCCCAGATTTCTCCTTCTATATATTCTCTCTGCCCGCCAGCCCCGTCTATCCTTTCTCCTGCCTCGATATTGGCTGTCCAGCTCTTTATTAGACCATCAGGTGTTTTAGACAGGCAAAGTAACACAGCTTCACAGAGCTAAACAAATGCAACAAAAACAAAAGCAACACAGCTTAAAATAATATTCCCCAACAGACATGTGCCAGCTCATGTCACATTCAGCTTTTCCTCGGGTGCTGGAGATCCTAACTCAGGTCCTTCTGCCAGCAAGCACTTTACCCGCCAAACCGTCACCCCAGCTGCAAGACTGTTGTTAATATAAGTTAGGATAGAAAGTGAATTAGGTACATTTTGGACTCACCAAAATAGGATAGATAATGGAATATTTTCACTGAATTTGTCAAATGCAAATGGACTAGACATTGTTGATGCATTTATTGCTTGTATATATTGTATATAGTTATTGTACTTATTGTATATAGTTTTTCTTATATTAGTTATAACATTTTTATTTTTTATTTTAGACCAAAAAGGGGGGGGATGTGATGATATTTTATCTGTGCTCTAATAAATAAAGCTTGCCTGGAGATCAGAGGAAAAAGCCAGTCATTATATTAAACAGAAGTCAAGTAATGATAGCACACACTTTTAATCCTATCACTTGGCAGGCAGGGATCTGTCTGGATCTCTGTGAGTTCAAGGTCACACTGGGGAACAGAGTCAGGCATTATGACACACACCTTTAATCCCAGCACCAGCCATAGAGGTCTGGAGGTTTGTGCAGACAGACAGGAAGTAACGGATCTGGGCAGGAAGAGGAAGTGATGTAGCTGGGCTGAGAGCGCGAATGAGAGAACAGAACAGAAAGGCATATAGGCGTGGGTAGACAGGAAGTAGGTCTCTCTGGAAGCTGCGGAGTTGGTGAGGTGAGGTTAGCTGTGGCTTTCTTTATTTCCCTGATCTCTCAGGTTTTCATCCCTATATTTGGATCCGAGTTATTTTTAATAAGACCGTTTAGCAATTCATCTACACAAGACCCAGAGTAAGTCATCTTTTTAAGTAAAGGAAGCCCTCCCTCCCCCTCAAAGAAGCATGTGATCGGGAAGCACGTGATCCGGAAGCACGGGATGGGGACCCCTGGGTCCTTCTATACAGCTCCTCTACTAAATGCCTCCTTCTCCTGCCTCCTCCAGGAGGAGGAAGCATTCTTCTTGTCCTTTAAGTACATACGAGGGATTCAAGATCCAGTCAGAAGTCACAAAATTCCTTTTGTTAAAGGAGTAAGAGGGAACTTCCTCTAACTGCTTTTAAAACCTGCGGGGTCTGATTCCAGATCTGCCCGGTCCAAATCCATGAGCAGCCACCAGTCATGCTACCCGTGAGCTGCAGCTAGTCAATATAGTCCAGTGACCCCTAAAGAGTAGAACAGATTTTTGTAGAGGAAAATTTTAAAGAAATCTAATTTCTCCCTAGAGAAAAATGAATGCCTAGTGCATCCATTAAATAAGAATCCACGGCTGCACAGAGGCGCAGGCAGAGACTAGGAGAGAGCTCATGAAAGTTAATTAATGTAACTGGACATTGAAAGGATCCCTGCCACAAGCTCCCAACACAAAGCTGGGTTTGAATGAGAGGGGTGGGGTGGGAAGGGTCCACTGCAGGGTTGGTAAAACAGGAAAGTGTGGGTTGGGGTGGGCTTTATGTCTGACCCTTTCCTCCCCCTGAGTGCTGAGGGCCACACAGAAACCAGGGTGGGGTGGGACTCTGGACAGGCTTCAGGGTGTGGCTGCTGTGCTGGTCACTTGCTGTTCTGTCTTTAAGGGAAGGGACAGATGGGGAGAGAGAGAAGAGGAGAGGACAAGAGGTGGGAGGGGAGGGGAGGAGAGAGGAGAGGGGAGGGGAGGGGACATGGGAGGGGAGGGAAAGAGACTGGGGATAGAAGAAAGGAAGGGGGCAGGCTGGTGAGAAGCAACCCGCACTTTTATTTCCCTCATTTTTCAGGGAGACTTTAATAAAAGTGTTACAGTGTGAAATGAGAGACTTCCCGGGAAGAATGGAATGGGCCATGAGGGGAAAGTGTTGTTGATAGACTCATGATTTTGAACGAATGACTGGGGAAATTTCAAATACAGAACCAGAAGTTTCCAAGGAAGGAACAGGCATGCCGAGGAGGGCCGATGGCTCAGCCACAGCCCGGGACTGTAAAGTCATCTGCCTTTATGTTGGAGAATTAGGAAAGGGAGCCAGCTCAGTGGCTTCTGGGAGGTCATGTCACCTCTGGGCCCCATTCCTTCTGTAAGGCTGTGTTAACTGGCCTCTGTGGAGCCTTCAACCAGCACATTTCTCCTCTTTGTCTGACCATAGCACACTTAACACTGGGCTCTGAAAGGAATCTAGACAAATATGTAAAAACAGTGTCTCTCAGTGTTGATTTGAAATTTGATTTTGTTTTCATCCAAAGGGAAAGATGAACAGTTTTGTGCCCCATTATCTGTGTGTTTATACTTTGAATTATCTTTATTTTCTACTTTATAATACCACACTGTTACAGAAGAACTAAACTTTCCTCTGGTGATCAGTGTCCATGAGGACAAAAACAAAATGTTTTGGTGACATCTAAAAGGAAAACCCAAAACCAAACAAAGCCAGGCTGGGAAGATTAGTCGGTGACGTGCTTGTCTGGCAAGTATGAGGACTTGAGTTTGGTGTCCCAACCCTGCATTAAAACAACAACTTAAAAACAAAATGAACAAACAAACCAAGAGTGGACACACAGTTGTAATTCCAGCACTAGGGAGAGGTGGAGACAGGCAGATCCCTGGGGCTCGCCAGACAGACAGACAGACTAGCTGAAACGACAAATTTCAGGCCAGTGAGGGACCCTGTCTCAAAAACCAAGGTTAATGATGCCTGAGGGATAACACCCAAAGTTGACCTCTAGCCTTCACACACACACACATACACACACACACACACACACACACACGCACGCACGCACGCACGCACGCACGCACCCACACAAGCACAAGCACACACTCGAATTAACGCAAGAAAAAATAATGTAACTGTTGAACACTTTATTTATAAACACCTGAGTGTTCCTGCACTGGGCAGAAAGTAGACACACACTTAACACTTGCAATTGTATTATCCTATGAAGCTTCAGTTTATGATAGAAAGAAACATTGCCAGGTCCCTCCTGGCCAGAGTCCCAGACTTTCACCAGGTTTCTGTTACTCCAAGCCTGTCTATCTCTGACACAGGCATGTCCAGCCCCTGATGGGAGGGGCATTACAGTCTGACAGGAGACAGAGATAGAATCCAATCTGCCAGACCTCATCTTGCCCTAGACTCAGAGAACTATCTATTCATCTGGCCAAAGCTATACATTCCAACTGTACAGGAAATGTAAAAATATACAAAGTAAGTCTAAAATCCACTGGAGTGACGGCATTTGTTGATGTTAAAGCCAACACTTTCACACTGAGATCTGATGACCCTTCCTGTTGTGATCACAAGTCCATGTTGTCAAACAGGCAAGAAGCATTTTCAGCAGACATGTGACCCAGACCACCAAAGTTCAGTCACAGCAGCCCTGGGGTGCAGTCTCCGAGTTCACTGGCTGGCAGCTCTCCACTCTCAAAATGACCTGTCCATCATTTGCCAGCTCAGCAGTAGCCCGGCGTGGCAGGGGTGGGGATGTCCCTCATTGTCACACGCTCCCCAGGAGTGTGTGTGCACATTAAAGACACGGGGCACAGCATTTCCACGGTCTAACGAGACTGCAGAAATGTCACAAACTTCTCCCACCTCTATCTGCATGTCTCCTTTGCTTCCCCCTGTGGGAGAATCTATGTCCTTTGCATCTTGTTTTGAGACAGATTGCTTCAGTCTCAGCCCCAAGTGGCCACATGAAGAAACCCAACAGAAGAACTGCCTTGCTGATCACAGCCTAAATGACTGGACTAAAGAATTAGAAGGGAAAAAATGTTTATTGCGTCATCAAATTTGGGAGATTAGAGCATCAGTAGATAAGTTATATTCAACTGGGGACAAAACAGTTTTGAGAACAAGCAAGGCCATTTTGATGGAAGAAACTACCTTCGCTGACATGGAAATGAAGTATGGGGAAGTATATTCCTGAAGAAGTCTTTTTGATAGACTTGTATAAGATGATGGAGGAATAGTCAGGCTGAGCAATCACCCCGACTCCATGGCCAGTGAGTTCTATGTACAGATTCCTGCATGGACCCTGGGAGAAATAATCAAAGTACTTGGCTTCCATGTTTGTGCAGATTCTTCTGGGTTGGCTCTGATGCTCCATTCCTGGTGCCTTAACCCAGGATTAATTCTGCTTCTCAAGAACACCCATGGTGGTGACTCATGCCTCTGATGAGTCAAGATGAGCAAGGCATGTGGGCTTTGGGTTTGTCCTGAGCACAGGTGTAGTTCTGGCCACTGTTATGCCCAGATCACGGGGACTCCCCAAAAGACCACCATTGAGATTGAATCCCATGTGCAAAAGCAAAGAGCCTTTATTTCAGCTTGAGCTTGGACTCTGTCTGTCTGACACAGCGGTGAGAGCAGAGAGCCCCGAACCCAGGCGGGGTGGGTTTTTTAATCATAGTAGAGGTTGGGGTGAGGGAATTTCCAGGGTTCAGGACCCTGACTGGCTGACATTTGTCTAGGGATATCTTGGTAAAAAGGGGAAATAGGTCTGTGCTATGCTCAGGGACATCTGTTGATCCTATCTAATGGTTGGAATGTTTGGAAAGTCAGGTATTTCCCCTTAGATGCTGGCCCTCCCTGGGTGGGGTCAGCTTATGGCTTTTCCTGGGGACCGAATGATACCTGCCAGTAAGCCTGTCATGGCAGCTGTGTGGTCAAGCTGCTTTGGCCCCCAACTGTTAGTATTCTGATCCACCACTTGAAATCCTTCCCCTTGGCACTGCCCTGCATGTAAAAGGAAAAACTCCGCCCCTTCTTCTCTCTCTTCTGCTTTCCTCCCATGAGGTACGCACCCCTTGCCTTTCTCTCTATCTCTCTTCCCTCTCTCTCTTCCCTCTCTCTTCCCCCCTACCAAATAAAACTCTTCACTGAGTGCTGTCTGCATAGCATTTCTGTCTGATGTGGGGCACCTTGGCTCTACACGCTGGGACCTCCCACTTACAATACCATAACACCCCACACACCATGAGTAAGCCGGTAAGCAGCACCCTCCACGGCCTCTGCATCAGCTCCAGCCTCCAGGTCCTGCTCTGTTTGAGTCCCTGCCCTGACTTCCTTCGATGATGCACAGTGCTGTGGAAGCCACAGTGACCCTTTCTCCCACTATTTGCTCTTTGGTTGTGGTGTTTCGTCACCGTAACAGAACTCCTAAGACGGGTTGGTACCAGGACCGTGGGATATCGCTGTGATGACCTGACCATGTTATTTTGGGAAGTTTGTAGAACTCGGTGTTAGGATCCTGCTCTCACTCTTCTGGGTGTAACATCTTACATCATCGGGGGTACGGGCAATGTACCCACCTTAAAAGGCCAGACTCGGACCCCCACCCCCTCTTCCTGTGCTTCCTCTCTCTATTCTTGCTCTGTTCCCTCCGTCAGGCCTGGTTTCTCTCTCCTATCCCCTCTTCTTTCTAAATAAAGCTCCTTCTAACTCTGGTAGCCAGGGCCCGTGACTTTCCCACCAACCAACCAACCAACGCCATTCATCCTTTCACCTGGGACTTTGGTTGGTGAGCTGTTCTGTAGGACTTGGAAGGTAAGAATGTTAGAACAATGCAGAAGATGGAGGCCTGGCTTGGAGTCAATACAGGACATACCCAGACACCAAATTCGCAGCCAAAAGGAGAATGATTACCTTGGAGGGGCAAGCAGGGATGGAGTGGGGGGGGGTGGGAGCATCTCTGGATCAGGCAAAGGCAGGGAGCAAGCAGCAGGGGTTTTGCAGGAGTGGGGTTTTTGTTTGTTTTTTCCAGGCATGGTTTCTCTGTGTAGCCCTGGCTGTCCTGGAACTTGCTCTATAGACCAGGCTGGCCTTGAATTCACAGAGATCCACCTGCCCTTGCCTTCTGAGTGCTGGAATTAAAGGCGTGTGCCACCACTGCCCAGTTTAGGAGGGGGTTTTAAGGAGAAAAGGGGAAGTCTGGGCTAAGGTGAGTTGGTAAGTCCTGATTGGACAGGTTAGCTGGTGTAGCCAAATAATGAATTTTGGTTGCTGGACCTTGGTGTTTTGTCTCAGGAATGTCATTGGGCAAATAAGGGAATGGACCTTGGGGGCTCTCCTTAGGAATGTAATCTAATGGCTAGCAAGGGAGAGGGAATGGGAAAGGGCAAAACCTGTCTGTGATGCTTGGTCCTGCCAGAGATCCCTTCAGACATGAACACTGGTGCTCAGCTCACTTTCTCCTTTTTATTCAGTCCAGGACCACAGCCCATGGGATGGGGTGGGTCCTCCCTCCTCAGTTCAGCCTCTCCTGAACCCCCTCACACACACCCCGAAGTGTGTGTGCCTCCTAGGCGATTCCAAATCCAGCTGACAGCGAAGATGGTGTCAGGGTGTTTCCTGACACGTGATTAGGATTAAGAATACTTACCTGGGCTTTGCAGGAGCTGTGTAGCCGACTGCGGACTTCTGTGCCCTTTACCCCCACGCCATTCCTCTGCCGTCCAGAGAACACTTCCCACCCAGTCCACCCATGGTATCCCGTGATCTCTGTGCTCTTCGCTCCTAAGCTTATCTTTGTGGTCCTCTGGACTCCATGCTTGCTTTATGCCCTCCAAGTCTAGCTGGATTGCAAAATTAAGTTTATTATGAATAGAAAACTAAATAAGAACTGTTACCAAAAAAAATCCTTACCTGCCTTATGCCCATAGATAAATGTATCTCTCTTCACCAAAGAAGTTTCTCTTTACCAAAAATCACAGCTGGTCAAAATGCACAGAACTGCTCAGCCCCAACAGTTACATCTGCAACCCAATTCCTGCACCCACAGTACAGGGAGAACCATGGAAGAAGAGCGAAAAGATTGTAAGAGCCAGAGGACTGGGAAATCTGGTGTGAGATTGGGTCTCCTGGAAGTGACAGGAAGCTACATTCATGATACCAAAACAATATGGCAGTTTAAACAAGACCCAAACCATGACAAACGCCAACAGACATGCTAATGTGGGGAGGGGAAACCTCATGGCCCCATTCCTAGACGAAGAACTACAGGCAAGTAAGAAATTTGAGAGTTAGTCTTCCCCAGAGATAAGCCCCTATTTGTTTTTCCAACACCAAGTGGTCAGTCCTGAAACAATGTACATACAAGCAACACCACATAGACACATCCTGCTAGTGTGTGTGTGTGTGTGTGTGTGTGTGTGTAGCAATAATAATCAAAGGGAAAAAAGGCCACGAATTTGAAAGGGTGAAGGGAAAGGGGCAATGATGTAACTGTATTATCATTCAAATTGTTTAAAAGAATTCTTATTCATTGAAGTTGTGGAGCTAAGGAGCAGAGGTGGCATTCACTAAACAAAACATTCTGCATAAATAAGATTGCAGTGTAAAATCTGCCAAGTTCCCCACAAGTTCAGTTTCATAAGAGACGACACCCACCTCATCCTTCTCCAGTCGCCCTTGTGAGCAAGCCGTGCAAGCCCCAGCGGCCCCAGCGGCCCCAGCGGCCCCAGCGGCCCCAGCGGCCCCAGCGGCAGACGCAGCTGCAGCCTGGCTAGTTTTCTGCTGCTGCTGTGGCAGCCTTCACACAGGAAGGGAATGAGAGCAAAGTTTCGTCTTTGGGCCACCAGGTCAATGAACACTAATCAGGGAAAATGTTTATCTATCAAATGCTCCATTGAGCCCTTTAAATATCACCTATGTGTCATACGATTAACGAGAGGGAATCAATCTTTACCATATGTAAATTAAGGATGGAATGGGAGTGTCCTCATGAGCTCCAGCTGTCCCTCCACACACCAGTCACTCAGGCCTCATTTAACTGCCAGACTCTCTTCTTGGCTTTGTGTTGTGGCTTGAAGCTCATTATCCCTCAGAGGGTTTATGTTCAGACAACTGTAGCCCTGCCCACGGCCTTCAGGGATCAGCTGACTTGGTTTCTCATGACCCCTGTTCAGATCCAGGCAGGGGCTGGCAGGGAACCCTGAGTTGTGAGACTGTCTCCCTGAAACTGGATGTTGATTGTGCTGACGATACCCATGGTGGCTGTGTGTTCATGCCTATGAATATAAATGTAGTAATGCTCTGGGAACATACTCAGGAACACAAATTCTTCGTCTGTCTCTAGAATTCCTTGGAGCTGAGAGACCTGAATGAGCATCAGACTTCTCGAAGTTGTGTTGGACCATTGTGGAATATTAATTTAAGATGTGTTACATTTGTTTATGCTGTGGAACATTTGTTTAATGATGCAAAGAGGTGTTGCATTCTTTTATGTTACATTAGTTTAACTCTGTGAAGCTGTGTTACTGTGCCTGTCTAAAACACCTGATGGTCTAATGAGGAGCTGAACAGCCAATACCAAGACAGGAGAAAAGATAGGTGGGGCTGGCAGACAGAGAGAATAATTAGAAGGAAAAATCTGGGAAGAAAAAGATCTAGGAGCAAGATACTAAGGAGAGGAGGACACTAGGGGCCAGTCACCCAGCCATACAGCCAGCCATGGCTGGGCAGTTATAAGAATGAATAAGCTTCCATGTGAGATTTATTTGGGAGCTAGGTGGCACCCCCTCCCCCCAAAAAAGAGCCCAAAGAGTAAAGAGTTAAAAAAAAAGAAAAGCAACCAACAACATTGGACCTTTGGGTGTAGGGTGGCAGAAAGCAGACATGGGTTTGCTGTTTGCAGAACTGCTCTGTTTCAGCCCAAGCAAATCACAACAGCATCTAACCATAGGTGGAGAATCCAGCCATTGCCTGTGGTGGTATTGTGTTCCCCAAAATATTGTGCACCCTAATAAACTTATCTGGGGTCAGAGACAGAATAGCCACTAGATACAAAGGCTAGAAAATGGTGGCACTCACACCTTTAATCCTAGCACTCCAGAGGTAGAAATCCCTCTGGATCTCTGTGAGTTCAAGGCCACATTGGAACCGATCAGGCATGGTGACACACGCCTTTAATCCCAGAAAGCGAGCCTTTAATCCCAGGGAGTGGTGGTAGAAAGCAGAAAGGTATACAAGGCGTGAGGACCAGAAACTAGAAGCATTTGGCTGGTTAAGCTTTCAGGCTTCTAGCAGCACAGTTCAGCTGAGAGCCATTTGGATATGAGGACACAGAGGCTTCCAGTCTGAGGAAGCAAGATCAGATGAGAAGTTGGCTAGGTGAGGTTAGCTGTGGTTTGTTCTGGTTCTCTGATCTTCCAGTATTCACCCCAATAATTGGCCTCAGGTTTGATTTTATTAATAAGAACTTTGAAGACTCATGCTACAATTGCCAGTGAGTGTGAGAGTCTCTGGCTACCTGGGAACTTATCAACGTTCTGCCTTTCTGTTGGGCAAGCTTGTAGTAATATGAAGCTGATGAGCCTGCCTGGGAACTGCCTGGATTGGATGGAATGAGTAACAAGGAACCCCATGCTTAATTATTTTGCTAAAGCCTTACAGTAGAAGGTCTGGCTAGATCCCCTCAACTGTAGTACAAGGTGGTTATGATCAATATCTCCTTTTATAATGGAAACTGAGTTCAGAAAGGTTACATTACAGGCACAAAAAGATCTTTAAGTGGCTGGACATAGCAATGAGTTAATCTCAGTACTCAGGAGACTGAGATGGGAGGCTCATGAGTTCAAAGCCAACCTGGGTGCAGGCCAGTCTGATCTAGGGAACTAAGACCTTGTCTCAGAAACCCAAAATAAACAAACCACCTTAAAACATGTTCATGTTGGGTCTGAGCAGATGGCCTGCCATGCAAGCACAGGTACCTGAGTTCTGATCCCAGCACCCATGCAAAAAGTGTGGTGATTGACAGAGTCTGTAATCCTCATGCTGGAAGGCAGAGACAAGGGTCCTAATCACTCACAGGCCAGCCAATCCAGCCGATGAGTGAGCTCTGTGAGCCCACAGGCCAGCCCATCCAGTCAATGAGTGAGCTCTGGGTTCAGGGATCATCTCAGAAAGTAAGGAGTAAAACTGAGGAAAAACCTGACATTGACATCTAGCACATGCATAGGCACATACACCTGAATACACACACACACACACACACACACACACACACACACACACACACACAAACAAACAAATGAAGATGCAATTAAAAAGTGATGAATGACCAGTTTGATAAAGTTTCAGTTGCTCATAAAGAATTAATGACAACATAGTGTTAAACTATGGGTCATACCTGGAGTGTTTCTGATGTCAATGAAAACTCACCAAACCCAATTATTTTCACAAAACTATTTTGCCCATTTCTACCTAATTTATCTTTGACAAGATCACAAAGATTTCGTGGCAATCCATCTGGGAAGCCGCTGCACGTCTGGGCATCTCTGCCGTTTTCTATACTTATCTTGCTCCTTCAGAAAGCACCGTCGGTGTTTGGAAAAATGATTTTGTAAAAGTTGGTAAATTGCTAGGTAAAACCATTTTCTCGGATAATGGTGTGCCTGACACTTTAAACATCTGAAAATTCCCCGAGTGCTTAGATCTCGGGTGGAGGAGGTCAGATAATGTCCCTGGAGATGGCTCCTATTAGCTGGTCTTTGGGTGATGTAAAATACAAGGCGAGGGTGGTGAGAAGCGGGCAGAAGCCACAGAATCCTAAGCAGCCCTGCAGATTGCTGAGCACATGCATTCCTGCTCCTCCTCTCTGGCAGGGGGAGGAAATTGATTCTATGAGGGAAACATCCAGGGCCTGTGAGGAGAACGTGATGAGGCTCAAATTCCACTTCTCAAACAATTTGTGGCTCAGAAAGCATTTGAAGCTCTGATTTTAGCATTTTTGATTTGGGCACATTTAAATGTTAATGCATGTCTTTTGTAAGTCGCTAAACTCATTTGGAAACAGTCACAGGCTGTTTTGAATATGGTTTTTGTTAATTCATCTGGAATGTGCTTCCTCTTTTATGTATTTTTTAAAAATTCATCTAGAGTAAATATTAATGATTTTATTAATAATCATGCTGCCATTTACCAGTGTGTGAGGGACTGGGCTGAGTCACTGGCATATATTCATTAGCCAGCTCTTGCAGACACTGGAACTGAGCCTCAGAGAATTTGAACACAGAGGCCAGCCACACAGGTCCAGTCTAGGGACCCATTCTTAAGCCTTCTGGTGGATGTCACCTGCATCATAGGCCACACACTGGGCACCACTGTGTGTGTGTCCATCTGTCTGTCTGCCTGTCTGTCTGTGTGTCTGTGTGTGACTCTGTATGTATGTCTTGTGTGTCTGTGTCTCTGTATGTCTCTGTGTGTGTCTTTTTGTGTCTATGTGCATGTCTGTGTGTATGTGTGTGTCTGTGCTGTATGTAACAACCACCTTTAATATGTTCAGCACAGACATGCAGCACTCACTGCAGCACAGACACATGGGAGACTGCCTGACACTTTCGAAGGGCGAGTTCCCTGAGGCTCCTGTCTGTGTCCTCATGTAAACCAACAATTCTTATCTTTATCCACTTTTCTTGACTCCAGCATCATTTTTAGCACGTTTCTCTTCTTTCTGGAGTGTCTCAAGGTTGTTAGTCACATTATTCCTCACAATGACCTGGACCTGTCTTTGTACGCAGCCAGGCCTATTCTATTTCAGTAGAAGCTAGTTTTGTTCTGGGGCTTGTGGCTTTCCTGTCACACGTCCTTGTCATCCATCCAATTCTCTTTTGTTATCCTTTCTTCTCTTCCTGTGCCTCACTTTACCCTGTTCCTATTTATGTATCTATACTTTGGGTCCCTGGAGACTCACGCTCAACAATCTCTTAAGAATGGCAAATGAGTCGGGAGGTGGTGGCGCACGCCTTTAATCCCAGCACTCCGGAGGCAGAGGCAGGAGGATCTCCATGAGTTCGAGACCAGCCTGGGCTACAGAGTGAGTTCCAGGACAGCCAGGAGTACTCAGAGAAACCGTCTCAAAAACAAACAAATAAAAACAAACAAACAAGTCAAATTTCGGGCCCTCCACATCCAAGAGTACTTGGGCATTGTAAATTAGACCCGATGGTTTGTTTCGTTGTTGTTTTTAGTGTGTGTGAGTGTTTTGCCTGCATGTATGTCTGTGCACCACTTGAGTGCTGGGAACTTCAGAAGTCAGAAGAGGATGTCAGATCCCTTGGAACCGGAGGGCAGATGGTTGTGAGCCACCATGTGGTGCTGGGAACTGAACCCAGGTCCTTTGCAAGAGCAGCCAGTGCTCCTAACCACTGAGCCATCTCCCCAGTCCTGACAGACAAGAACTCTGCCGTACAACATAATGAAGTAGATAGATCTACACAGAGAGCAAGAACCCAAACTTCCTGAGGAGTTTAGACTCTTTTGTTAAACACATTTGGTTGCCTCATTTGCTCATTAATAATTTCATGGATTTCTATTTTCTCTCATTTTTTCCTGTTTAACTGGACAGAATATATTCTATACTATTGTTTATCTTTTCTTTCTTCCCAAAGGACCAGCTTTGAAAGGTACTTATCAGTTCTACTGAGGGTCTGCTGCCTAATTAATTAACTTCTGCTTTTTATCATCATGGTTCCTTCTCACCATTTGATGTTGTTTATTGAACTTACTGAATGGAACTGAGACTCATTCATTTTTGTCTGTTTATTAATAACATAATGTAGGGATACTGATTTCCCATTTGGTTTTTAAAAAGCTTCAGGGCCCATCCCACAAATACTATGTTATACAATCATTTCATTGTTCTAACTGAAATTTGGATTTTTCTTTGACCCAAGAGTTAGTTATATAGTACTTATTTATTTATTTGGGTTTTTTTTGAGACATGGTCTCACTATGTAGCCCTGGCTATCCTGGAACTCACTATGTAGACAAGCCTGGCCTTGAACTCACAAGATCTACTGCCTCTGCCTCATGAGTTCTGAGATTAAAGGTGTGCACCACCACACTCTGATAGTCATGTAGTATTTTAATTTTTTCTCTGTGTTATGAGTTATAAGCTAGTCAGTGCTGCATAGTAAGACTATCTAAAAAAAATGAATTCCTGGGAGTTTAGGATATTTTATCATACTTTTGCATTGTATATGATTGTACATAGTGTAAAATATTGTATACATGTTTGTTCTATATGGAAAAAAAGATAATATATACTCCCTATGTAGAAAACATAAAGGTCTTGGATACTGATTTTATTTCATCTTTTTAGAAGTGTGTTTTATTGTTCAATTGTTTGTGTTTGTGTGTGTGTTTGAGTGTGTTGGTATGTACACATGTGATTGTAGTGTCCTGAGAGGCTAGAAGAAGGCACTGGATTCCTCGAAGCAGGAATTAAAGTCTATTGTGGACTGTCAGGCATGGATGCTGGGATGGAACTTATGTCCTCTGCAAGAGCTCCTAAAACTGTTGAGCCATCTCTCCAGCCCCCTGGACACTGACTTTAAACATACTGCTTTCATCATTCATCTTGTTCTATCAGAATTAATACATTATCTAAACTTTCAAAGATGGGGAGATGGTTATTAAAATCTCCACATACAATTTCACTTTTAGGTCAGTGTTGTGAAATGGTTCTTTTCGTCTGCACTTGGGTGATGTATAATGTACTTGTCCTTTTGAGTGCAACCTTTTTTATAATTATGTTTCAGGTTAATTCTTGCTGACCACATGTATCTGCCTGTGAGTCTGCATACTTAAACAACAGTGTGAAGCCACCAACACTTCTTAGAATGACCCTTTCCCTTTCAACTCTATTTCTATTTCTGCTGTATGGGCTCATAGTCAGTTACCTACAGGTACCAGTGCTATGTGGCCCTGGCTAGTCTGATACTTCACTATATAGCTCAGGCTGGCCTTGAACTCTTGGCAATGATTCTGTTTCAGCCTCCTGAGTGAGAGCACATACCATTGCATGTTGTTGTTGTTGTTGCTCTTTTGGGGGCCTGCCTCCCAGCTCCCAAATAAATCATACATGGAGGCTTATTCTTAGTTATAAACACCCAGCCTTACCTTGGCTTGTTTCTTGCCAGCTTTTCTTAACATCAATTATCTCGTCTGTCTTTTGCCTCTGGAATTTTACCTTTTCTTACTTCGGTGTATCTTATTTTAACGCTTGCTCCTTGGCTGGCTGGTTGGCTGGCTGGCTGGGCAGCTGGCCCCTTGCTCCTAGATCTTTCTTTCTCCCAGATTTCTCCTCCTATATATTCTCTCTGCCTGCCAGCCCCACCTATCCTTTCTTCTGCCTTGCTATTTGTTGTTCAGCTCTTTATTAGACCATCAGGTGTTTTAGACAGGCACAGTAACACAGCTTCACAGAGTTAAACAAATGCAACATAAACAAAAGTAACACATCTTAAAATGATATTCCCCAACAGCTGCACCCAGAAATTCAACTGTCTTTAATGACATTTTGTTGTGCTATTTGAAGATGTAAAGCCATTTAATTGACTTATCAACACTGATATGTGTTACCTTAGACATGGAATCCAGCCACAGCCTCTGCTTTTCATGTCTCCTTTGAATCATGCCCAATCCAAAAGCCCTTTTGAATATCACATAGTATGTTGTTGTTGTTGTTGTTGTTGTTGTT
>CABHPQ010168369.1:2654-30154 GCA_902168405.1 Peromyscus aztecus | reverse complement strand
TTATAGCATCCTTTACACCACAATGCCTGTTAAACCACAGGCACTTGGTTAACCCTAACAGGGGGCAATGTGGACAAAGATCTACTCTACAAGGTCTATTCTACAAGGACTAAGCTAAATCACATACAGACACAGAGCTTCACATGAGAGACTCTCATCTACTGAGGTCAGGTGATTCTGCAGCCAAGCTCTACAATGAGCTCCTTGGATTAGTTGATACAATCTCTCACAAAGAAAATAAAGAAGAGAAATGGGAATGAAGAGGGAAGGAATCATTTCATTGAGAACTGTAACTTGGAGGAACATGGAGGGGAAAAAGTCAAAATTAGAACAGGGAATGCCTGAAGTAGATGGTGGGCTTAAGATTACTTTTAATTGAGGTCATGGAGACAGGGAACTAAAGTATTTTTTTTCCTCCTGTTTTCGGGATAAATTCCATTGCCCATTCTTGCTATATAGACAGAATGTACCAATGTGATCTGAATGTAAATGACAACTACTTATGGGACTTTCTTAAGTACCTTGAAAAAATAATATATCTTGTCAGAAGTTAAATCATTAGAATATGGCATAGATTTTGTACAATATGTGAATGTTTAGTGGAAATAATGCTAAATAATTTCTTTAAGTTCTTTTCCTTTCTGTATATGCCTTTTATTTAATTAAATACCAAATAAGACCAACAACTTTTTGTTTTGTTTTGTTTTGTTTGTTTTTTTAGAGACAGGGTTTCTCTGTATAGCTTTGCACCTTTCCTGGAACTCACTTGGTAGCCCAGGCTGGCCTTGAACTCACAGAGATCCACCTGCCTCTAGCCTCCCCAGTGCTGGGATTAAAGGCGCGTGCCACCACCGCCCAGCTAAGACCAACAACTTTTAAATCTCAGAGGAAAAAACTATACATGTTTATGTGAAATGATCATTTATGTAAAATGAGTCTATCAGCATGTGGTTTAGAACAATTATTCCCCTATTTCTTCCAGAAATAAGAAGAGATAAATAAGCCTCTTAATTGCTGGGAAAGTGTGTGTGTACATGTGTATGTTTCAATTCATGTGCTGTTCTGTGAATATTTAAATTTTGGTAGCAATCCTAAACCCTATTGTTATGTAGAAATGATGATGTATAAATGCAAAAATGAAATTACCAAAAGCTTTATAAGTTCTATTTCTGTCTCTTAAGAAGTGGCGTTGTTAAATGGACAGTTTTCTATATCAAATATATCCTGCAGTCAGAAACCTGAAACTCATTTGAGTTCTAGTTTTATTGGCAATTAGTTCAAATCCTACAGGTAAATGAAATCACCAGCAGAAGCTTTGGCTTTTGAGACAAAAGAACTGAACAAAATCACCCTACTTATTGAAGGGGGACAGAAGGAAAAGGGGAAATGGTGGAGAGAGAAGTGGAGAGAGAGAGAGGACATGGTCATGTTAAGGCACACATGTTGAGTTCAGAAGATGACTTAATGACATACAGGAGTCAGTTCTTTACATCATGTGGATTGCAATTGTGAGACTCAGGTTCTCAGGCTTGGTAGCAACAACCTTGATCCAATGAGTCACCTTCCCAAAACCCTAATGTTCCTATTTTCTCTATCTGCATTCCCTGTGTAATCTGTTTCTTGAACAATCATTTATAAGCTCCTCCAATATTTGCCCATTGTTTTCTTTCTATAATAGAGAAGGAAACAATGTATGTGTTCTAGTATACCCTTACATTCACAGAAATAAAGGACAAGCTTGCAACTGTGGTGTGTGTTATGAAAAAAAAAATGTGTTGAGTGGCAAACCATGCTCATGGGTTACACTAGACCTTCCAATTTAGCAAGATATCTCAAAGCCTTTACTGGGGCTTAGTATTATACTTAGGTGCAGAAATGAATAATAAGAAGGAAGCTCTACAGTTCTACAATTTCTGAATAGAAAAAATAATAACTGTAAAACTTTAGATTTTTTATACGTGTAATATTTGTCTGCTTAGATGTGAAATGCATGTGTGCAGTGGTGTCGAAACCAGATGCCCTGGAACTAAAATTACATATGATTTTAAGCTTCCTTATGAGTACTAGGAACTGAAATCCAGGTCCTCTTGAAGAGCAGCAAGTGCTCTTAATTGCTGATTCAACTCTCCAGCCTATGTTTTTTTTTTTTTTTTTTTTAAAGAGAAGGAACTTTACTTGGCTTTAAGCCTAATATGCAAGAAATAATGCTAAGTTCACAGAGGTGCTGCCTCAATCACCTCCTTTCCTTTGTATGTGGATTTTATTTGAAGATGACTGGAGATGACTCACATTCTTAAACATTATACTGCCTCCTTTATGAAAAAAAATCACAGGAAATTGCCAGAGAAAGCAGGAAGGAGAATACTAAGAAGCAAGAGGCAACTGGTGAGGATGGTTTTTGGAGATGGAAGGCTATAAATGGATTTGAAATATTTCAATACAAAAATGGCAAGGAATGCTCAACTGTCTAGGTATGAAGATGAAATCAAAGCTAGTTTCCTAAGATTAGACTCAAACAATTAATATATGTGATTCATTTTAGTAGATACCTAGTTCCTTATTATTTGTAACAAAATAACTGAGACTCGATAATAAAGGAGGTTTACTGAGGCTCATATTTCAGGGAGGGCTAAAGTTAGAGATACTGGGACTTTATCTTCTGACTAGTGATGATGTGTTCTGAAGAAATGGTATCACAAAGGCAGAAGAGATCACGGGGGAACAGGAAGTCAGAAGGAGTCAGTAACCCAGCTTCATTTCTTAATAACTGACAGCTTTAGTTTAAAAAAAAAAAAAAAAAAAACAGTTGGATTCTTGCAAGAATCCTCAACAAAAGCCAGTTTGGGAACCAAGCTTTTCGAATGTGAATTTTTGAGGCACACACAAAATCCACCACCAAGATCTAGTAGAGGACTATATAAGAAACCCTTTAGAAGAAATAGAAATTACTGTTTAAAGGCAGTTAATTCCAAAAGGTAAGTCTGCAGCAAAAGAGTTTGCAGTTCCAACAGACATTTGGGAGTAAGAGTTTAGTGATAAGTCTTACAACCAAGACACTGAATATGAACTGCTCACACTGGTAATATGTTTCCTAAGACAGGAAGCTGCTGTGAATGGTTTAGTAGTGATTTGCTGGTGTATAGGTACTTCCACAAGAGAGAGGCCAGTTCATCTACCTAGACAAGAGGAGTGAACCTCCACCTGGCTCCAGTGTTCAGTTTTCACAGTCAGAAACTGTATATCTGAAAGTGGAAGATGAATCCATTTTTTCAGAAAAAAACATTAACAGTGGCTTTTCATAAACTAAAATATGAAGTCCAAATTATAATTTATTAATTAGAATGTGCCAACCATATGGACCAGATACTTTTTTAAACAAAAATAACCTGTTATTTTCACAGTATGAAAAAAAAAAAGAGAGAAACATTTTTTTCCAGCCCTCCCACCCTACCTGAAATCTTACTCTAATCCTTGAGTGCTTCTGTTCTGAGGCCAATTTTATGCTAATTTGGCTTCATATATACAATTTCCCACAGTGAAAAAACTGCTATTGCTCTTGACAAAATTGGCTTCTGTTAGTTTATTTTTTTTCCTTTAAAAATGGTTTACCAATAGAACTGCATACACTTCAGCAAAGATTTTTCTTTCTTAGAGTACATATAAAATACACAAGGACAGAAGCTACTGATATGTGCCTCTGAAAACACGGTTTTAAGAACCCCTTCACTTAGAAGCCCTCTTTTGACTGTAACATTCTCTGTTAATGTCGAGATCGCTTTAAGGTTCCCAGGTGTATTTGTATATTCCTAAATTATTTGTTAATTGAATATCTGTGTTCCCTGATGGCAATACCATTTCTCTTTTGTGTAATTCCTTGGATGTAACCTAAAGTTGTATGAGATAAGAATCACTCAAAAAATGTCCAGAAATACTTTGTTTGCTGAAAGCACCAAAGGCTAAGATATCACTCCGCAATCCACGTGGAAGAAAAACAAAATATATGTTGTTAAATGCTCTCTATATTTTGTCAGCCATATTACTCAATTCCAGTGTTTTTGTAGAATGAATTGCTTCCTGACCATTTCTTTCCTGAATTTGATAACTCAAGAGAAAATTAAGTAAAAGTAATTGCAGCTATCCATCCTATTTACAGATCATCACTGATAACTGATGCAGTCTTGCTGGGTTAGGATTCTGTTGCTCTGAAATGTAAGGCCTGGATGTAGACACTCTTCTTTCATAAGTGGCTCTTATTATCATTGAGAATCAACAGCTGCTGAGTGTATTTTAAAAGCCAAGAGATTGCTAGATGCTTTGCAACAAAAATTCTCACTAAAGTAGTTAGATTATCAAATTCTTTTTCTTTCATAGAACTAAAACATCAAAGAATAAAAGAAATAAAGTACAACATATAAGACATGTGAATTATGAAGACATGAATATGTGTTCAAATGTCACAGTCTCCACTTTACCAAAAGAATGCGGAAACTTTAACGTTCCTAAAGTTATTTATTTTCATGAAATCTCTGAAATGCCATATACTCTAAATGTTTTCTTTAATTCATTTAATCATTGTCATTTCCTATTGTCTGCTTGTAAAACACACACACACACACACACACACACACACACACACACACACACACAAACAATTTATGTACTGTAGAATTCTAGGCAAAATATGACTCCTAGCTAAGAAGTCAAATTTATGAATTTGAATCGATTCAGTTTTGCAGAAATCATGTGATTTACATATTACTCACACTCTCCGTGTGTGTGTGTGTGTGTGTGTGTGCATGTGTGTGTGTGTGTGCATGTGTGTGTGTATGTATGTATGTTTGCATAAATATGTTGCTTATTGAGAAATGGAGAGAGATAACGAAATAATTCAGAGTTGTAAAAGGCACAAAGAAGTTCTTTCTTGGTGTTTGTTCATTCTGTATTTATGGTTTTACTTGCGTTAAATGGCTTGTCATCTGTATCCTGGGCAAAATGCTAAGGTCTTGCTGAGAACAGCAAAGATATTCACCCCTATGGCACCATTCAGGCACATAGTTTGTTTGTATTCTTTGTTCCCCTCTCTTTCCTATTTCTTCAACCCATTCAATCCTTTTATTCCACACACTCAATATCCCAACTCACTCCATCAAACATCTCCCGATAACTATTCACACTTTAATTTTTAAGACTTGAGGAGTGTCAATGGTTGGTGACCTAAGCATATGTGATTTAAAAATAATGTCGAAAACACGAGTGGTGGAGTGTGCTTTGGTTGGACTAAATAATAATATAAATTACAAGGTATTTTGTGAACTGTGAAGAGTAAACTCTGTGTAACATATATGAGATATATTGCATTAAAATAGTTTAATGAATCATGTGTGTCTCCCTTCCAATATGTTCCTCTGCCATTGCATATTTCCTGTTTGTTTTGAAATAGAGGCTATGGAGAGAAATGTACCGTAGCAATGATACATCAAGGATAAACTTTACAACCTTCAAATATATTCTTTGTAGATGCAGCTCAGTTGCTATAAGCATGTTATGCTAATAAAACGAAAAGAAAACAAGCTCCAGGGTTACTAATTTTGTTTGCATCCAAAGGGCTTCACCCAAAACCTACCTTCATTTTTATCTTCCTTCGTAGAAACAACCCCAAGCATGCATGAATATTACAATAAGCCTGTGGTGTTATCTTCTTGTGCAAATGGAAAAATACACAGAGAAAATGAATCTCTGCTGCTTGTTTTAACCAACCAATGTCATAAAAAATAACAACTAATTTATGTCATATCATACATAAATTATATTATTTCATTTATAAAACAAATACTTCATTAACTCCTACACTCTTACATAAACACATTCACACACGTGTGCGCGCGCACACACACACACAGACTTTCAACTCATATGCAATCTCAATATGTTGAATAAGCACCCCAGAAATGTGGATAATAAATCATACCATTTATTTCTCTGACTCTGGTACTGATTCTTTCTTCCCTAGACGTAGAGACACAGAGGTTATTTTCTGATACATTTCCTGGGACCTTGTTTCCTAAGTTCTGCTCTGCTTGATGCAGCTTCCCCTGGTTTCTCTACTCACTTCTGCTTCAGGGGTGTATTTATTAGACCATTATAATATCATTGTTGTCATCATTGTCTCGCCACCTCACTTCTTTTTCTGCTAACAATCTCTTCCCCACACAACTGGCAGCAAAATTTTCGAAGCCCAATAGATTTTTCCACATGTCATCTCAGCCTTTGCACAGGCTTCCCTATCTTCTGCTTATGGGTTTATATTCTACCTGGATTGAGTTCTCTGCAGTCTGAGACAGGATCCAACTAGGAATCTCTATCCCACTACTATGAAGTCCTCTATTCTCTCTTGCTGACTGTGCCTTCCTGGTGTAAAGTAAAGAAAATCATGAATTTGGACATTAAAACTACCTAAAGGCTAACACAGGGGTAACCATCATGTAGTATCTGTTTATCAATATTCCATGCTCTTAAAAAACAATTTTCTCAGTATTGCATAACAGGGATGTGCTGGGTCCAGAACATTTTTGGAAAAAGATGACATCATCCTAATAAAACCACTGATGATTTGGACTAGGGATCAGCCCAAAATTAGATAACCTACCAGAATTTAGACCTGAAAAACAACAACAATAATAAAGAGAACAACAACAATAATAATAATAAACTGTAAAAAAAACTGATGACTAAGTAAATAGAATTTCAAGAAAATTTAATCTCATGGTGAAGTTCTCAGCTCTACCATTAAGATCTTCTCTAATCAACACAATATAGTATTTGGAAAATCAATGTTCCTGCAACAAAATGAACTTGAACAAGATGATGTCAAAGATTCATTCCATCAATTTCTATGAGTTTGTTTTTGACGTGTGTCTCTGTCTGTAATTTATTATTTTTCCATGTATTATTTCTTCAAACTTTCTGTCTGATGTCATAATATTTTAATTATGTATATTTGCTACATATACTTGCAATAGTCTGACTTCTTGTAAAATGCCACCAATATCCTAAGTTCATTGGAACTAAGATAGGTAATTACATAAAAGATTATTTCTACCACATAAGCAACTAATCTCTTGGTGATTCATATCAGGAATACTTGGTGTCTTAAACATACTTGCATCAAAATTGCTAATAGTTATATTTTTATCAGAATTCTCTCTCTTATATAAAGTTTCTGCAGTGTGCTACAAGCCTACAAGAACATTACAAAAAGCAGATGTGCTGTGGGATGAAGCCATCATTCAGGCGTGTGGAATGTCCAAAACTCCCTGTCACTTTTTGGCAGCAAGGACTAAATGTCTGCTTTCATATCTCCATTCAAAGGCATAAAAGCTTATCAGCAGAGACATGTTATAAATAGTTCACTGAAATCTCAAATCACAGCATATAGTTAAATATTGGACTTCAAAGAAAATAGCTATCAATTCTAGTATTTTATTATAGGCTATGATCAGATTGAAAAATAATATGTATTAAGTCATATTAACATTTTTAACATAATGAGAACTACATTAAAAGATTTATATGAATTTTATGTAGTTTTAGATGGTAAAGCTGGCTGAGTTATGGTATGTTGTTATTAGTGTTTTCATGTCATATCTGAAGCTATACAATTAAATTCAAACTACAGCCAACATACACTAATTACTAAGTTCAATGTACTTTTATTAGTCAAAGAGTTTTGTTTTTGTCATCATATTTGTGATTAATTGAGGGTTATGGACATAATTTTTAGGAGAGTACAGTTAAACTAATATTTTATGAGTATATTTGGGAAAGTACCATATTTCAATAGAATATCATCAGTGTTTCCTAGGTACCATCAAAAAGTACTCTTACCATTTGAATATTGCATTAAAATAGCCAGTAAATTTATATGCATGTGTTAGTCTGATGATACAGACTACCTGGAGCAAGATTATTGGATATATATTTTTTTGTTTCTTTTGCTAGAAATTTGGTTTTCTTTACCTTTTTAGTGTCAAAATATAACACAATGAAATATAATATGATAAAATGATAACATCGAAGTTTGACAAGGTAGACCAACAGAATGAAAAAAGCCCAAGAGGGCTCAAGAGTCAAAGACCCACTCATTCACACTCTCAAGATTCCCATAAGAATACTAAATTTAAAGCCTTAACATATATGCAGAGGATCTGGTGCAGACTCTATCAGACCCTATGCTTGCTGCTTTAGTCTCTGTGAGTTCACATTAGTTTTTCTCAGTTCATCTAGAGGGCCTTGTTCACCTGGTATCCTTCATCCCTTCTGGCTTTTAAGCACTTACTGATTCCTCTTCCTGGGGTTCCCTAAGGTCTGAGGGAATGCATTTGATGGAGACATTCCATTTAGAGCTGAGTGTTCCAAGGTCACGATCTGTCTCTCTGTCCCTCTGTCTGTCTCTCTTTGTCTCTGTCTCCGTCTCTCTCTCTCTCTCTTATGTGTGTGTGTGTGTGTGTTTTGTGTGTGTGTGTGTGTGTGTGTGTGTGTGTGTGTGTGTGTGTGTGTGTGTGATATCTGGTTATGGGTCTTCGTGTTTGTTTCCATATGCCATAGGAGGATGTTTCTCTGATGATGGCTGAACAAGGTTCTTATCTATGAGTAGATCAGAATACCATTAGGAGTCACTCTATCACTATTTTCTTTAAAGATCAGTAGTATTTTGTTTTACCCTAGGTCCCTTGGCTAGCTAGATTCTGGCTTTCATTCACTGAAGCAGTGTCAAGTATGGGTTCCATCTGGTATAGTGTGCATTGAATCTAATCAAACATCTGTTGGTTACTTCCACAATGTTTGTGCCATCATCATCTTAGCATATTTTGTAGGCAGGACAGCACTGTAGATCAAAAGTTTTGTGGCTGTGTTGGTATATAAATAGTGTAGAGTGAGGAGTGTGGGTGCTGTCTTCAGCAAGAGAGCTTTGCTCTCAATTTGTGAAGAGCAACCTCTTTTCTTAGCAATAACTCGGGTTGTTTGGGGAATTTCCAATAAATATCCTTTGCCAACAACTCTACTAGGTACAACCCTATCGCAGTACAGAAAGCTTCATTTGATGACAAGAGAAGGTCAGTTGGGACACTGATCCCCCTGTTATCTGGAGACTTCTTTCAGGATCATGTTTATATATTTAAGGACATTTCTACTGCATTAGATTACCACATCACTCCTCAAATGCCTCTCAGTTCCAGCTGTCTATTGCCATATTCCCTCACCCTCCCCACCTAATAATTGCATTTCAGCCAACCCCCTGACCATGGTTCACCCATAAAATCTATTGTATTTCCCAGTGAGATGAATGTGTCCCACCTAGACACTTCCTCTATACCTAACCTATCTGAGTCTTTTGATTGTAGCTTGGTTATCATCTAGTTATTTAATAATATCCACATATAATTGGATACATGCTATACTTACCTTTCAAGGTCTGGATTACATCTCTCAGGATGACTTTTTCTACTTCCTTCCATTTGTCTATAATTTACCTCTTTTTACATAGCTGAGTAATACTGCATTATATATGCATAACACATTTTCTTTATCTTTTCTTCTATTGAGGGACATCTAGATTGTTTCCAATTCTGGCCTATTGTGAGCTGAGCAACAATGAACATGATGGAGCAAGCGTCCTTGTGAGAGGGTGAGGAATCCATTAGTTGTATGCCCCAAAGTGGTATAGCTGGCTATTTAGAAAGAATAATTCCCATCTTTCTGAGAAATACCACACTCATATGCAATAATGACTATACAAGTTTGAATTCCCACTAACAATGGATGAATCTTTTCTTTATTCCACATCCTTGCTAGCCAGAGCTATCAGTTGTGTTACTGAGCTTAGCCATTCTAACAAGTATAAAATGAAATCTCAAAACACTTTTGATTTGCATTTGCCTGATGGCTAAGAATGCCAAACATTTCTTTATGTGTTCCTCAGACATTTTAGTTCCTTTATTGAGAATTATCTACTTAGATCTGTGCCCTACCATTTAATTGGATTGCTTGGGCTTTTGATATCTAATTTATTGAGTTCTTTATGTATTTTGGATATTTGTTCTTTATCAGATGTAGAGTTGGTAACTTTTCCATTCTGTAGGCTATTGTTTTGTCCAAATGATGGTGTCTTTTGCCTTACAGAAGCTTTTCAGTTTCATGAGGTCCCATTTACTAATAAAGATCTTAGTGCCTGTACTAATGGTGTTTTGTTCTGGAAGTCTTTTCCTTTGCCATTGAGTTCAATGTTTTGTAAGACAAATTGCTGAATGGTCTTATTAATAAAAAAAAAACCACACACACAAAAAAAAACCTGGAGTCAGATATTGGGGTTAAAACTGAGAGATCCGAAGAATATGACAAGCCACTGCCAACCTCACCTTATCAACTCCTCAGCTTCCAAAGAGAGCTACTTCTTGTATACCCACATCTATATGCCTTTCTGTTCTCATCTCACTTCCTCTCTCTGCCCAACTACATAACTTCCTGTTTGTCTGTTCAGACCTCCAGACCTCTATGGTTAGTGCTGGGATTAAATTTGTGTGTCACCATGTCTGGCTGTTCCCCAGTGTGGCCTTGAACTCACATAGATCTGGATGGATCTCTGCCTCTCAAATGTTAGGATTAAAGGCATGTGCTACCATTGCTTGGCTTCTATGTTTAATATAGTGGCTTGCATTTTCCTCTGTTCATAGAAAAGCTTTTTTAGGGTGCACAATATATTGGAGGACACAATATATCACCTCATTTCTCCTTTCTGCCTAAAATAAAAAATAAAAATATAATAATATATAACTAATATAAGAAAAACTATATACAATAAGTACAATATCTATATAAAATATATATAAGCAATAAATACATCAACTATGTCCAGTTCATTTGCATTTGACAAATTCAAAGAAGATATTTCATTATCTATCCTATTTTTGTGAGTCCACAATGTACCCAATTCACTTTCTATGCTAACTTAAGTTGCCGACAGAAAGCTATCTTTTGATGTCTTTCAAACTTATACACTTAACACCTCTTTAGCGAGTTTCTTTTCTGAATTTGTTAACAAGGAATACTACAACTCTCTAATCTTCAACTCCCTCAGAGACCTGAGGAGGAAATATTACCTAGCAAAACAGGAAGTGCAAACATGTGACTTCCCAAAAATTTGAGAAATGATAGAAACAGTTCTCTGCCTGGACAGTCACCCAAGTTTTCACTGCAACATTGGGGTAGCCTCTTCTGCCTACAGGCTTAGCATAGCTCACAGACTCATCTGTGAAGCAGGATTTTCTAAGGAACCTTTCTATCTTGTCTTGACAAGGATCAGATGTCCTTTGTTTTGTGTCCTACCTGTCCATTTTGGACAGAATACTGTCAGTAGTTGTTGATACAAGGAATATTTCTTGCCCAGTGGCTAACTTTTGCCACAATGAAAGTAAACTCCATGTGGAGTTTCTTCAATGCCCATTTTCTTTGAAGTAGATTGGTGCTGCCAGGAGCAGACATGCCTCATAGTCATAAAAAAAGAAAAAGAAATCTATGTTAATGAAACATCTTAAATGCCATATTCTGTAGATCTCTGAAGTGTTTGAAGAGGGCTTGTCTACCTAAAATATATCTCTGCTTGACCTTGAAAACATACCTAGTATGACTACAAGTTTGATTGTAATGAATAATTACTGACTTACATTTCTTTATACCCTAAATGTTGGTAATAATAATTTTCAAAGACTAGCAAATTGCATTGTACTGTTAATGAACTGTATAGGAATAATACCTTGAACAAGATTAGAAATATATACAAAATATATTCTAACAAAATCAATATCAAATTTGTATCAGTATATACAATTTGTATACAATAAACAAAAATCCAATGCAATGTAAAAGATTTAAAACTAGTAGTTGCATTCTAAAAGTAGATTCAATAATCTATGTTTTTATCTCATCATATATTCATATTCTTTTTTTCAGAGTAGATTCAATAATCTACCTCTTATCTATAGCCTCTCTTTTTTTCAAACAAGAACCCTGAATCTAATTTCCATTTTTTAACTTTTTTCCTTACCATTAACAATTAACAACTTGTAACCAATCATCCTAAACAATGACAATTATTCAAAACCCACTGAAAGATCAAAAACCACCCACTCCACCTCTTGGGAATGTGGGAGTTGTGTTCTTAAAATTACTTCCTGCTGTCTAGGGTTGAAGGCATCTTTAGGGGATCCTGAAAAGAAAAATTTTGAGTTACTTGTCAAGTCCTGGAAAAGGTAGCTGTATCATTTGTTGTCCAGTCTCTGCATAATGCAAAATACAGGGCTTATCTCAAGTCCTTGCTTGAGCAGAAATATTTGAGTGTTGTGCAATGTCTTTCTGTATGTTGTGAATATGTGTTACTCTGATTGGTTGATAAATAAAGACGTCTGGCCTATGCTAAGTCAGGTTATAACTAGGAAGGAAATTGAAGAGAGAGACAGTAAGAAGAAAAGCAAAAGGGAGAGAGACACCAGCACTGCCACGAGAAGCAAGATGTGAAAATACCGGTAAGCCACAGCCATGTGGCAACATATAGATAAATAGAACTGGGTTAAGTTGTAAGGAAGCTTGAGTCATAGGCCATCCAGTTTGTAAATAATAATCAGCCTCTCTGTGTTTACTTGGGACCAAGCAGCTTCAGGACTCAGGTGGAAGACATCTATCCTGAGCACGGTTCAGGCAGGACCGGAGAAACCTACAGCTACAAAGTATTTTTTTCCCCATTTTCTCTTCTATCATGTTCAGTATATCTGGTTTGTGTTGAGTTATTTGATCCATTTGTAGTTGAGTATTTTGAGGGGATGGTTGAATTTTTTTCTTGTTTTTTTTTTTTTAATTTTTTTATTAAGAAAATTTTTCCATTCATTTTGTACACCAAAGATCTCCCTCTTCCTCCTCCCATCCCCTAGCCTCCCCCTCAAACCCCACCCCACCACTCTTCCCAACAAGAAGGCAGGGCCTCCCATGGGGAGGCAAATCTAGCAGTGGCAAGTCCAAGCTCCCTCTACCTGTTTCAAAGATAGTTGAATTTTCACAATTTATGTGGGAATAGAAAAATCTATTCAATTAGATGAAGAAACATTCCTCACCTATGAGGCTTTCCTTCTCCCAAGAATACTGAAAGAGTTGGCTAATCTAGGAGAATTGTTGGGTAAAACTTTCATTTTAAAATACATATCCACAAGTTTGTGAGTCTTCAGGCACATGAAGAACCATTGGATAAAGTATTAGGGGGGAAAAAGAGAAGCCTTAAAGAAAAATTACAAAATTCCATTGTACAGACTGGTATTTTATCCTGTTTTTCTCTAATTTTCCACTTTTTTCTCAAATTTCCCTTTGGCTTCTTTGACTTTTACTTTCACCCTAACCCTTGTATTCAGAAAAGTAAAGTAACATTTATTCTGGAATTTATTATTGGTACTTTTCTAGTTGAAATCATCTTTCACAGGGCTATAAATGAAATCTATGTTGAACATTTTAACAAATCTTAGTATTTTGTTTCTCCACCATTGTGATTTTCAGTTCTTTTCCTGCAACTCAAACAATGTCCAGTTTTTAATTGAAAATAGAAATTTTTATAAAATATACTCTGATTGCAGTTTCCTCTTCCCCAACTCCTCACTATTCCTCCCTACCTACCTTATCACATACATTCATATCCTTTTTGTCTTTCCTTAGAAACCAAACAGGCATGGACAGAATAATAATAAAATGAAATGAAAAAAAAATATGCTATAACAGAATGAACTAACCAAAATCAGACAACACACATAAACAAACAGAGGGAACTGGACCTGCCTGAACTGAATCTACCAGGTTGAACTCAATCCCCAGGGGAGTCTTTGCCCTGGAGTAGATGGAAATGGGGAGTGAGCTGGGGAGAAGGTGGGGGAGCGCCGGGAGGGGGGAGGACAAGGGAATCCATGGGTGGTATGTAAAATTAAATTAAATTATAAAATAAATAAAAAAAGAAAAAAAAACAAACAGAAAAAAAAGGAGAAAATGGGAAGAGGAAACAAATATTGATTTAGACACAGACATGTTCACACACAGAGGAATCTCATAGTAAACAAAACCAGAAACCATATTATATATACAAAGGACCTGTAAGATGCAAAAAACAAAAAATAAATAAATAAATAAAAAGGGCCTAGCAGAACATTATGAACAAAGACCTTCCAAATAAGTCTTTGACTTCATGTTGTAAATGAAATCTACCCTTCATCTACTGTGCTTGTGCTTTCCACTTAAGAGTGGTTTGTTTCTTCCATGAGACTCCCTTGGAGAAAAGGAACTTTTTATTTGCAATCGTTTATCAATTGATCCTTGCTTCGGGTTTAGAGATGGGGGCATGTATCCACTTCTCCAGTTCTATGATCCTATCTGGCTTAGACCTCTGAAGGCACTGTCATGCTTTCACAGTCTCTGTGATTTCATATTGTGTCAGTCATGCCAGGTTTAGAAGGCTTTGTTTCCTTGGTGTCTTCTATCCCTTCTGGCTCTGACAATCTTACCAACTCCTCTTCTGCAGGGTTCCCTGAGCTTTGAGGGGAGGGACTTGGTGGAGACATCCCATTTAAGATCGAGGGTTCCAAGATCTTTTAGTGTCTGTACACTGTCCAGCTTTAGGTCTCTGTATTTGTCCCCATCTTCTGCAGGAAAAAGCTTCTCATATGATTTATGAGAAAGGCACTGATCTATGAATAGCAGAATGTCTTCAGGAGTCATTTTATTGCTTTAGATTTTTTTTAGAATAGTAGTATTTGCTTTGTTTGTAAGTCCCTTGCCTATCTAGGCTCAGGTTCTTTGTCATCCAAATGGAGTTTGGGAAAGGTTCCACTTCATTGAGCGAACCTTAAATCAAACCAAATCTTGGTTGGCTCCTGCTACAGTCTTTCTGCAACTATTGAATGAGTGTATCTGGCAGATAGGTCACTCATGTAGATTGAAGGGTCTGTAGCTGTGTTTATGTTTACCTTTCTCCTTTGGTAGTGTGCAAAGTACCTTCCAGTACCATGAACATTAGGTCATAGAGGTGAAAGCTCTTGACTTTTCAGTGTTCAATGTGTTGTGTAGGTGTAGTTTTCAGCAATGGGGCTTTACAGTCTGCTGTGGGATGTCTTTCTGTATGCTGTAAATATGTCTTGCTCTGTTTGGTTAATAAATAAAGCTGTATTGGCCTATGGCAAGACAATTTAGAGGCAGGCAGAAAGTACAAGCAAATAGACAGGGAAAAACAAGGCAGAGTCTGGAAGGAGATGCTAGTCAGCTGCCCAAGAAGCAAGATGTCAACAGACTGGCAAAGCCGTGGAACATGTGGCAAAATATAGATTATAGAAATGGGTTAAGTTATAAGAGATAGCTAATGAGAAGCCTGCCATAGGCCATGCCATTGGTAATTAATATGTCTCTGATTGATTATTTTGTAAGCAACTGAGGGACCATGGAGCTGGGCAGGACTGGTGAAACCTTCCTACAACAACAGTCAGTTTTTACAGAGAAATCAATAGCTTTGGCAAGAGCCTGGGTTGATCCAAAGTTTCCATGGGTGTCCTTTTGCTAACAACTTGATTCTATGTGGCCCAATCCCCATATTGGAAGCTTCATTTAGTGACAAGAGATGGACAGTTTAGGCTTTATCTCCCCCTTTATTTGGCAATTTCATTTAAATAAACTTCATATATGTATATATTTTAAGATGCTTCACTGTTTTAGGTTTACATATATGCCCTCAGACAGCCTTTAGCTTTATTTCCTCCCTTGGCCCTGTATTCCTTCCGATCCCTGTTTTATCCTCCAATTATAATTCCATAAGCAAAATACCCTTTCTTCATGGATCATTTATGTTTTCAAATGCTTATTTAAAGTGAAGAGATTCAGTGGCATGTGATAAGGAAATACTGGAGCCTAGAGCATAATATCATAAATCTTCACTCAATGTCATTAAATGCTGGTGTTCTGAAGTCTTAGTTCTTTCATTAATTGCATTACATCACAGAACTCTTAATTAAATGCTAGAAACTGTTGGATATTTGCACAGTAGGAATCTGAAGTTCTTTAGTGTGGCAGAATGAGTATACCTGAACATTTCCCCATACATAACTCTGTTTAATCCTCATTGGCATTAAAACACATTCTTTGGTAATACAGTTATGGAGAAGTTAATTTCCAACCTTGTGGCAATGCTAACTTTAATATCTATATATCCTTTTCCTAGACACTTTTTAAATCACTGTCAGCGTGATTTGTTCCATTGACCATGCAAGACCTGGTAAAGAGAGATGGTACCAATATGAATTTCAGTAAAAGATAGAATGTTGGGTAATAATATCAACATTCAGGCAAAATGGAGGTGTGTGCCAGATACTATCTCCATGACTAAAATTAGTTTCTTATTTTGAAAATATATCTGAAATTGCATAAATCTGATAGTACTTTTTAACAAAATGTTAATATGTAATACTTTTACCTTTATATGTGCATATAAAAACAAATTTTTCTTATGATTCATACTTGCTTTTGTTTTTCCTTATTTTGGTCTTTTAAAGAATATCTTATATGAAAATACAATAAACAGAAATATTATTTCCTTAGGTTTTTGAATTTAGTTAACACCTTTTATGCTAATTTGTATGAACATCAAAAAAGGCTCTCAATATGCTATTTTCATACATATATAGCAATATATATTGGATTCTTCCTCCCAGTTTTCCTTACATGTACTTGCTGTCATCTGTTCCACAGTCCATTCCTTCCCTGAAGAAGCTCTTTCTTCTGATTTCATGACACATTTATTCATATCTTCCATATCTCCCCCTTCTCTCCACCATTTTGACATATTCCTCTCATCTCATAAATTTTACTGCATATACCCACATTTCTTTTGAATGATATATTGCTTAAAATTATGAGGAAAGAAGTCACACATCATTTCACACATAGTCATTAATTCTTTTAAAGACATACATATTGCACTGTAATGCAATTATCCAAAATGATTTATAACTACTACTAATTACTTTACAATTATTGTGTAGTTTTTTTTAAATTTTTTTGTACTTTTAGTCAGAGTCCTCTGTTTAGCCCCTCTAGCCATGGAGGCATAATCCTGCTGTTTCAGCTTTCTCAGTGATGGGATTACAGGTACATTCTAATATATTTTGCTTCATTTTCTATTCTATAAATCAGTAATTTCTGTATCTCTCTTTTTAGATTTGGAATATCACACGGGCACTTATCAGTCAGCAAATATGATAAGATGAAAATTGAGCATATCATCAGACCTTCAAACTATTCATCTAAAAGAAAAAAATTTTTATACTTGGATTAACATTTGATACATGATATAAAGAAGTGGTAAGGTTGGAAGTGCTACTATTGTATTCACACTGAATAAGGATTTTTATACACAATTTTCTAGTCAAAACACAAAGTAATAAAATGTATCCTTTTTCTCATTAACGTGTTATATGTCCATACTCTAGCTGGAGTATTAATGGCAATATGGAAAATTAGAATTTTCCAAAACATGGAAAGTCTGAGTTCATTCCCCTCATTTCTCTAAACTCCTGTATTTTCATTCCAAATTCAACTGCAGACTCTCCTTTCTAATAAATTCCCATAAATTTGCTTTTGCATTCTTATAATGTCTGAAATCATTCACATAAAAGGACAATTAAGGAGAATTTATATAGGGACTGGACTATCTACAGAGAGGTGGGTGTTGCTTAAGTTTTCCTGCCTGGCCCACGGTCAGGATAAATCTCTTTCACCTGCCAGTCCCACAGCCGCTCAGACCCAACCAAGTAAACACAGAGACTTATATTGCTTACAAACTGTATGACCGTGGCAGGCTTCTTGCTAACTGTCCTTACAGCTTAAATTAATCCATTTCTATAAATCTATACCTTGCCATATGGCTCGTGGCTTACCGGCATCTTTACATGCTGCTTGTCCTGGCGGTGGCTGGCAGAGCCTCCCTCTGCCTTCCTGTTCTTTTTATTCTCTCTGTTAGTCCTGCCTACACTTCCTGCCTAGCCACAGGCCAATCAGTGTTTTATTAGCAACACATTTGCCATACAGAACATCCCACAGCAAGTGGGTGTTACATAAAAGGAGAGTAAACATTTCACCAAAATAGGAAGAATGGACCACTGTGCTGTCCTCTTTGCACTCAACTGTGTGGTCCACATGTGCTTCCGTGCATGCTTAAAAGACTCATAGTGCATGGTGGAAAGGGCCACCTCATCGCTTTTTTTTTGAACCGTTAACTGAAATTTGGGAAAAGAAGAGGCCAGAGGGAGGGGACTGTATATAAAAGGGCCCAGAGAGCCAGTAGCTGGTTGGAGAGTGGAAGGTGGATTTTTAATACAACGCAAGAAACTTCTCCAAAGAGCTGAGACTGAGGAATCAGTCCGGGGTTTTGAGTATCTCTAAATTCCTCCTGCCTTCTCTTAGTAATCATTTGACATTTAACGCAAAGGTTCAAAATAAGAGCAGAAAAATGATAAAATTGTTTGTTTGTTTGTTGATTATAGTGAGTGTGAGTTCTCACCCAAGTACTTTACATCCTTTCAGCATTTGGGAGAGATCCTGGCTATTTCTGACTCCCATCACCTAAAATGATGTTTCACAGTCATCTTGTTCTTTCCTAGATCAGACATGATTGAAGCAGACTGTCCCAGAAAGACCAACAATGCAAATGGCTTTGGCTATAATGTAGTAACAGAAGCCACCCAAAGCTACTTTAATAACTCAGAAATGCAGTATTTAAGCCCAATGTTCATCTGAAGATAATACGAGGCACAGAAGAAAAGGACAAAACTGCACAACAGAGAAACATAGAGTAGAAATGCTAGCTGTGTAGATGTTGTTGTGTGTGTGTGTATGTGTATAAACACGCGCATATGCACACACACACACACACACACGTCAGTGCATATGCATATGTTTGCTATTGGTAATCAAAGTCCTTGAATTTATAACATGCTAGATAATCTCACTCTCATGGAATGACTTCCCTCCCTCTTCAAAAAATGTAAATGCCTTTTGGCCATTATTTCAAGCAAAGTATATTAATGCAATCAAAAGCACAGGCAGGTACAAGAAAGAAGCAATTACAGGTTAAGAAAATATTCTTCCAATCATGGTCTTGATATCTCTTTCTCATATAATCCCTCCTCTCTCTCATCTACTGGACTCTGGGTGCTCCATCTGGGGTTTGGCTGTGGATCTCTGCATCTACTTCCATCAGTCATTGGTGAGAGTTCTATCATGACAGTTAGAGTGTTTGGCCATCTGATTACCAGAGTAGGTCAGCTCAGGCATTCTCTCAACCATTGCAAGTAGTCTATAGTAGAGAAACCTTTGTGGATTTCTGGGAACCTCTCTAGTACTCTGCTTCTTCCTATTCCCATGGGGTCCTCATTTATCATGGTATCTCTTTCCTTGTTCTCCCACTCAGTTTCTGATTTAGCTGGGACCTCCTGCACTCCTAAGCTCTCTTTCCCCTGACCCTTGCCCTCCACTACCTCCCCTCATGCCCAGTTTGCTCATGTAGATCTCATCCATTTCTCTGTTGCTGGGCGATCCCTGTGTCTCTCTTAGGGTCCTGTTTTCTAGGTAGCCTCCCTGGAGTTGTGAGTAGCAGTCTAGTCATCCTTTGTTTTACATCTATTATCCTCCTATGAGTGAGTACATACCATGTTTGTCTTTCTGAGTCTGGGTTACCTCACTCAGGATGGTATTTTATAGTTCCACCCACTTGCCTGCAAACCGCATGATGTCATTGTTTTTCTCTGCTGAGTAGTACTCCATTGTGTATATGTACCACATTTTATTTATCTATTCTTCAGTTGAAGGGCATCTAGGTTATTTCTAGTTTCTGGCTATTACAAATAATGCTGCTATGAACATAGTTGAGCATGTGTCCTTGTGGTATAATTGAGCATTCCTTGGATATATGCCCAAGAGTGGTATAACTGGGTCTTAAGGGAGGTTGATTCTCAATTTTCTAAGAAAGCGCCATATTGATTTGCAAAGTGGCTGTACAAGTTTGCATTCCCACCAACAGTAGAGAAGTGTTCCCCTTGCTCCACATCATCTCCAACATAAGCTGTCTTCAGTGTTTTTGATCTTAGCCATTCTGACGGGTGTAAGATGGTATCTCAGACTTGTTTTGATTTGCATTTCCCTGATGATTAAGGATGTTGAGCAATTCCTTAAATGTCTTTCAACCATTTGAGCTTCTTCTTTTGAGAATTCTCTGTTTAGTTCTATAGCCCATTTTTTAATTGGACTGTTGAGTATTTTGATGTCTAATTTCTTGAGTTGTTTATATATTCTGGATATCAGTCCTCTGTCAGATATGGAGTTGGTGAAGCTCTTTTCCCATTCTGTAGGCTGTCATTTTGTCTTATTGACCTTGTCCTTTGGCCTACAAAAGCTTCTCAGTCTCAAGAGGTCCCATTTATTAATTGTTTCTCTCAGTGTCTGTGCTACTAGTGTTATATTTAGGAAGTGATCTCTGGTGCCAATGCATTCAAGACTACTTCCTACTTTCCCTTCTATCAAGTTCAGAGTAACTGGATTTATGTTGAGGTCTTTGATCCACTTGGACTGGTGACAGATATGGATCTATTTGCAGTCTTCTACATGTTGACATCCACTTATGCCAGTACCATTTGTTGAAGATGCTTTCTTTTTTCCATTGTACAGTTTTGGCTTCTTTGTCAAAAATTGTATAGTCATAAGGTGTGCAGATTAATTTCAGGGTCTTCAGTTCGGTTCCATTGGTCCACATATTGGTTTTTATGCCAGTACCAAGATGCTTTTATTACTGTAGCTCTATAATAGAGCTTGAAGTCAGAGATCGTGATGCCTCCAGAGGTTGTTTTATTGTACAGGATTCATTTGGCTATCTGGGTTTTTGTTTCTCCATATGAAGTTGAGTATTGTTCTTTCCAGGTCTGTGAAGCATTGAGTTGGTATTTTGATGGGGATTTCATTGAATCTGTAGATTGCTTTTGGTAAGATTGCCATTTTTACTATGATAATCCTACCTATCCATGAGCATGGGATATCTTTCCATTTTCTGACATCTTCAATTTCTTTCCTCAAGCACAGGGACAAATAGTCAAACTAGCGGAAACACATAAACTGTGAACGAACAGCTGAGAAGTCCCAATGGAACTGGACCAGACCCTCTGGATAAAGTGAGACAGCTGATCAGCTTGAACTGCTTAGGAGGCCCCCAGGCAGTGGGACCAGGAACTGTCCTTGGTGCATGAGCTGACTTTATGGAACCTAGGGCCTATCCTGAGACACTTTGCTCAGCCTTGGTGCAGGGAGGATGGGACTGGACCTGCCTCAACTGAATCTACCAGGCTGGGCTGACTCCCCAAGGGAGACCTTGCCTTGAAGGAGGTGCGAATGGGGGGTGGACTGGGGGGAAAGGCTGTGGGTGGGAGGACAGAGGACAGGGGAATCCATGGCTGATATGTAAAATTAAATTAATTATAAAATAAAAAAATATTTATAAAAAACGAAAAGAAAATATTCTTATTGTTGTATTTGTAAATCTGGAGAGTTATAGAATATATAAAAATGCAATAGAGCTTTTCAATTGATGTAACATCTTGAAAGACCCCAACTGAGGTTGCTGATAGAGAAACTCTGGATTAGATAACCAAAATTTTGTTTTAAGTAGACTTTATGTTTTAGAGCAAAGACTGAAATAATTAAATTATCTATTTAACCAAATGAGTATATTCAAAAATTTCTCAGAGAGTATCTAATTAAAACTCATAATACAACATATGAAATAAAACATATGTTTTGGACCTTGAACTTGGAAAACTCTCTTTCTTTGTCTCCTGAGAATAGAGGACCCACTATATTGAGGTTTGATCCTTTTAATTATATTGTTTGCATTAATTCTTGTGGTATCTATCTTTCAAAGTATATAATGATTGCCCCATATTTTGCAATCATATGCTTAAAGAGGGTTACACAATTTGTAGAATGCTGAAAAAAATCACAATGTAGAATTCTATACACTTTCCCATAGTATCACCTTGATCACTCAGCCATGTGTACATTTGGGGGCTGTTAAAATTCAGACTAGAGGATCCCATAGACACAGATCACATATTGCTGCTATCATCATCATCATCATCATCATCATTATCATTAATTAACAGACATGAAAAATGGCTATTTTCAGAAAAACCTGCATTCTCACAGACAGCTAAATTCTTCATTCCTACCATTGACAGTACATTACTGTATGTTTTACACTTCGCTTCAGTTTTATGAGTACGGATAATGAAGAATCAGGTAAGTTACTCAAAGGAAACCCCCACAGTCCCTCCTTTAATGGCAATGCAGGCAGCCTGTGCATGTAGTGTGTCAACCATTCCTGAGATCCACTTGTCCTTAGGTTATTTTGACTACTCTTCCTTTTACTAATGCATTCATTAACATAGTACACGATTCAAATGAGGAATGAAAAAAAAAAACTATTCTTGAAATTCACGGTTTTCATGAAATATTAGCAAAATATTGCTAGTTCTCAAATTTATTTGGTGTGTGTGTGTGTGTGTGTGTGTGTGTGTGTGTGTGTGTGTGTGTAAAGCTATGAATCTGTGGGTATGTGTGCATAGGTGTTCCTAATTGTATGGAGGCCAGAGAACAAACTTTTGCCATGCTTTAGGAGTCTCTGATTTTGTCAAAGGAATTTCTCTCAATGGCCTGGAGTTCACTGATTAGGCTAAGCTGACGGGCTTAGAAGATCCAGAAATCACCCTGTCTCTCTTCCCCAGCATTGGGATTACAAGCACACACACCACCAAGTCCATCTTTTAATGTAAATGCTGAGGATCAAACCCAGGCTCTGTTGTTTGAATGGCAAACAATATTTACTGAATCATTTCTCCAGTCCACCATTTATTCTTTGTAAAACATAATTATGTGTAAACTTTGCAGTGATCTTGAAAGAAATGGCCTGGAAGATATCCTTGATCCATATAATGTTCTGGCAAATAAATTAGCAGTATTAATGTGACTTGAAACAATACAGCCATTAATTCTTAAGTGTAGCCTCTTACCACCATGTATGTGTTAGTCTTTATTTTCCATTCCAACAATAAGAATAACCATTATATAAATGTACTGAACAATTATATTAGATTTACATAATGAAATGCCAAAGGTTGCATCTCTTTATTACTGGCCATATTCTCAGTGTTTTACATGTACTAACCCTCATGGTCTTCACAACAACACTGAGAATATTTCATAGATATTATCCTTTCTCAGATTACTGAACTGAGGCACAGAATACATAATTCAATTCCTAATGATAGGATGTTCTACCACAATATTCTTGATTCAGGCATCACTTCACTGGGATCTACATCTTTAACTCTTCTCTCAGTGTGACAGTGGTTGGTTAAAAGAGAATGTGCTTTATAAGCTCAGAAATCTAAAGAGTAGAGAGAGATATCATGGGGATAGAGAAAACCTGGTGCTAGGGAAGTTGCCAGGAATCACCAAGGATGACCCCAGCCTGGACTACTAGCAATAGTGGAGAGGGTGCATGAATGGAAATGGCTTGCCCCAGAGATCAAACCAGTGAATACCCTAACTGTCATCACAGAAGTTTTCTCCAATGACTGATGGTTGTAGATGCAGAGATCCACAGCCAATCACCAGACAGAGCTCCAGGAGTCTAGTCAAAGAGAGAGAAGAGGGATTCTATGAGCAAGTGCATCAGGATCATGATGGGGAAACCAAATCAAACTAGAGGAAACTAATGAAAGTTGAATCAATGGCTGTGGAGTCTACATAGGACCAGACTAGGCCCTCTGCGGTGAGACAGTCATGTAGCTTGATCTGCTTGGGAGACTTGGAAATAAGATTATTACTGGTGCATGAGTGGGTTTTCGGAGCCCACTACCTATGATGAGACACCTGTTGCCAGTCTTAAGGCAGGGGGAAGGGCTTGGACTTGCCTCTACTGGATGTGTCTCCCTGTGCCTTCTTGTGGGTGAGAGAGGGGGATGGGTTGGGAGTAGGAGAAGGGAAGAGGGGGATCTTTGATTGGTGTGTAAAATGAATGCAAAAAATTTCTTAATTAAAAAAAGGATAAAAGAAAAAATAAATAAAAGAATAGATCACCAGATAGTTGGGCTTTTATGGAAGTTGTAGGAATATCAGCCTTGCTCAAGGAGGGATTATAGTGGGGGTAGGATTTGACAGTACATAGCTTGGCCCTATATCCAGTTCACTTGACCTGCTTCATATTTTGTGAGAGTTGTGATCTTTCAGCTTCCTGCTCCAGGTGCTATGCTTGATGCATTCTGCCATGCTTCCCGCAATAATGGGAAGGTAACATCCATCTGGAAAGAAAACTCAAAATAGTCTCTTTTTTAATAACACTTTTTGTCATGGTGTATTACCACAGCAATAGCAAGGTAGTTGATGTAGTAATGTTTTGACTGTTGGTTCAGTTTAGCACATCTCTAGATTTTAGTTTCCTGTTTGGAAATTCTATAATATTGAAAAAAAAAAGTACATAGGCTCTTGATGACATTCAAATCATCCCAATTAACTGTAAACAATGCAATTATTTGTTATTTTTCCCACACATGTTTCCCTACTTAAACACACACACACACACACACACACACACACACACACACACAGATGATTGTATAGAAAAAGAGAGGATTTTGCTCTCATTTAGGGCTTGCTTATATTCATAAGCATGATGATTTCATCATTCTGGACCTATTGATTGCTCTTCAAATGTCCTCTTTCTGTGATTAGGACCCGCAGTAATCAAACACATTCTGAACGCTTCTCTTAATAACCTTCTGCTTTATATTCTTGTTGTCTCTGATTTAAATATAATGGTATCTCATAGCATTTGACATTTTCAGGAAACAGTTCACTTTTTTTTAGAAGTAAAGTGCTTTGGCTGTGTTCCATTTAAGGACACTTTCTTATATTGTTCACTCAACCTGCAATTCATCTCTGTTGTGTGAGTGGATAAATTAAATGATTGTGATGTACATTATCATTATTTTTTGGTGCAGCATGCTAAAATACTAAGAACAAATTTCATTTTCCTTTCAATAAAATAGTTTCAATAATTCTAACATTTAAAAGCAATTAGAAGGTATCTTCCATTAATGGCTTGTTATCATGTAACATTCAAACATCCAATATGATGCTGCCCTGTTGAGGCATGGCTCAGCTGTTAAAGTGTTTCTCTTGTAAGCATGAGCAAATAATTTCACACAAAAAAAGAAAAAGAAAGAAAGAAAATAGGGTAGAAGTATGGTGATATTTTCTTTTGTACTAAAATGTTATTTGTATGTTAATAAATAAAGTTGCCTGGGGGTCAGAGCTATTAGCAAGCCATAGGAAAGATGCATTTAATCCCAGCACTTGGTAGGCAGAGTAAGGTAAGTCTCTCTGTGTTCAGGCATACAGCCAGCATTAGATACACATGCCTTTAATCTCAATACCAACCATAGAAGACTTAGAGGTCTGTACAGACAGGCAATGACAAGGCAGTCATGTGGTTGGGTTTACAACCAATGAGAAGGCAGAACCGAAAGTCTTTATAAAGACTTTAACACAGGAAGTAGCTCTCCTTTGGAGAGGTAGGACCACCGCAGGAGGAAGGGTAAGGCTTTAGCTCTTAGCTCTGACCTCTTGGCTTTCTTCTTTGCATTGGTTCTGTGTTTCTTATTTAATAAGACGGTTGGATACATCTACAGAGAAGTGACGTGGGAAATCAGGATACATCAATATACAGGGTACCTATGTCAGCAGACTCGGCAAGTTCCTGGTCAGAGAGACTCTGTTTTCTGTTTTAATAAAAAGTGGACTGCAAGTGATACATTTAATAAATGACATTTGATGCTGTATTATATTCTCAACACACAAATGCACACATGTACACATGAATCCTTACATAGTTCATACACAAATACAGACAAACTTTCACTCATTCACACACACATTCTGAGGCCTCCACAATTAAATAATGCTATGTGTATGAGCCAAAATATTTTAAGCTTCTTTCAAGAGTTATGGATAAAACAATCAATTGTCAAAACACATTGTGATCATAAAATATTCTTTACTATGTCTGAGTTTAATGTATTTCATCCGTATTTTCTAAATATGATTCAAATGTAAAACTTACATGGGAAGTATTGTTAAAGAATAATGCATGAAATCAAGTTTCTGCTTCATAGTCCTATGAAGTCAATAGAAATTAATAGAAAATTAATGACTGTTACTCTACAAATAATGACAGGAAATGGGAAAGAAAGAGTTTAGATATGACCTAGCCAAATAGTAGGCAGACTGTTTTATTGTAGATTATAGAAAATTTTAATTACAATACCGAGGAAAGGAATTAAAGAACAAAACTAAATAAATAGTAACAGTTTAAGAGGACATGATGTCACAGAGAATATGCATATGATAATAAGCCAATGAAGATATTTGACATCATTGGCTCTATGGCATTTTAAGTTAAATATGCAATGAGATAGATGTATTTGATGGATAAAGTAACAAAAAAAAGCAGACAGTATCAATCAGTTTTTTTTGTGATAGTTATCATTAATTGTCAGCCAGACACATAAACAGAAAGATTCCAGATACAGCACTGAGGGATTGTCTAGAACAAAATTAGCCTCTGACCATGCCTGTGAGGAATTGCCTTGATTATATTGACATAGGAAGACATATCTTATCTCTGGGTAGGACCCTTCTCTGAGCAGAGGCAACTGGCCTGTATAAAGCAGACATGGCTAGGTGAACACTAGCATCCATACAAGAATTCATTGCTCTCTGTTCTTGACTGTGGATACAATGTCATTAACTTGCTTCATGCTCCCGCTTCCTTGGCTTCCTACAGTGGTAGCCTATAATTTGGATGTGAAGAAAACAAACCAAAACAAAAAAATTTGTCTGTGAAAATGCTTTTGGTTTTGTAATTCGTCATAGCAACAGGAAATGGAACTAAGACATACATGTTATATTCAAATGCTGTTGCATGAATTTTCCAGTGGTACAGGGATGAGAAATTCAAATCAAAGCTAAACTTACTTTGCACTAGTCACACTGGAATATTTAAATTAGGAAACTGAAAATGTATATTTGTACAATACTTGGATGTCAATGATCTCTGCAGCTGTAATTGTCCAAACCTGAAAACAGCCAAATCCACTTCAATAGGCAGATAGACACTGAAATCTATATACAGGTTTAAGATTTTATGCATATCAAAAGAAGGATGTAGTAAAAAAAAATCTGAGAAAACCAAAATGAGGTCTATCTTGTGACCAATAATCTTTCACAAATACCAGTCTTTGGCTTTGCACTGTGGAATATATATATATATA